>PVIY010060968.1:0-11417 GCA_004026745.1 Myrmecophaga tridactyla | reverse complement strand
CAATGAGACTCTGTGAATGTGAAAACCTTGTGTCTGATGCTCCTTTCAGCTACTATATCAACAAAAGAGTAGAACATATGGAATAAAAATAAATAATAGGGGGAATAAATGTTAAAATAAATTTAGTTTGAAATGCTAGTGATAAATGAAAGCAAGGGGTAAGGGGTATGGTACGTATAATCTTTTTTTCTCTATTATCATTTTATTCCTTTTTCTGATGTCTTTTTATCTCTTTTTCTAAATCGATGCAAATGTTCTAAGAAATGATGAATATGCAACTATGTGATAATATTAAGAATTACTGATTGTATATGTAGAATGGAATGATATTTTAATGTTCTTTTGTTAAGTTTTTTAATTAATAAAAAAGTTTAAAAAAAAAGAATAAAGGAACAATTTTTAAAATGCAAAGTTGGAAAGTAAAATTCAATCAACAGTGAAATTATTATTTATTAATACTTTCAGTTTCCAGCCCATTAACTCCCCACCCCCAAGAAAAAGTATGGCTTTTGAATAAAGTAGTGGATTCTAAATTGATTCATAAGAATGCCATAAAAGGGCGGGCCATGGTGGCTCAGCAGGCAAGAATGCTTGCCTGCCATGCCAGAGGACCCGGGTTCGATTCCCGGTGCCTGCCCATGTAATTAAAAAAAAAAAAAAAAAAGAATGCCATAAAGTTTTAAAATAAATTGTAACAGCTTGGACTGAAAGGAACAAAGACAGTACACAATCAAAAGAGACTTTTGGACCCTGAAACATTTACAAGCAGGTAAAAGGCTGAGAAAAGTACTTAGCTGGCTCCATTCTTACATCTTAGCCCCACCTATGTCCACCCTAAACTACCACCAGAGTGTAATGTACTGTACTACCACTGATCACTTTATAATGTCCCCATTCCCTCCAAGCACTTCAATATCTTACAGTTGTATGCTGGTTTAGAACTGTTACGTACCCCCAGAAAAGCCATATTCTGTAATCCTGATTCAGTATTGTTGGGTGGGATCTTTTTTTTATTTTTTAGTGCTTTTATTGACAAATCTTCACACACATACATTCCATACATGGTATACTTCTTGACTCTGTTTGAAATCTCTCAGCTACTGAAACTTTATTTTGTCTCATTTTTCTCTTCCCCTTTTTGGTCAAGAAAGGTTTCTCAATCCCTTGATGCTGGGTCCCAGCTCATTCTGGGAGTTCTGTCCCATGTTTGAATAGGATCTTTTTTATTAAGTTTTTTCCATGGAGATGTGACCCACCTAATTGTAACTGGGACCGTTTGATTAGGTAGTTTCCATGGAGATGTGTCTCCACCCTTCAAGGTGAGGTTGCTTACTGGAATCCTTTAAGAGGGAAACTTTGGGAAAAAGCTTTAGAATCCAGTTACACAGACACGTTTGGAGATACAGAAAGAAAATGCCCCTGGGGAAGCACTTTGAAACCAGAAATCAAAGGACCTGCAGATGCAAGCCATGTGCTTTCCCAGATCAACCTTTCCTGAGCGAAGGTATCTTTTTTGGATGCCTTAGTTTGGACGTTTTTATGGCCTTAGAACTCTAAACTTGTGGCTTAATAAATCCCCTTTGTAAAAGCCAACCCATTTCTGGCATATTACATCTCCAGGCAGCATTAGCAAACTAAAAAAAGTTGCTTTGAGGATAAATAGCAAATCCTTAACATGGCCAATGTTAAATCCTTAACATGACCCCAAACCATGTTCCCCTAGTTACCACACTCAGGTGACATAGGCTTTCTGTTCATCCAAAGCACCTTTGTCACCACAGTTGCCACTTCTCTCAACACAGTTGCTCCTATCTGGACTGTTCTTTTCCTCTCTACCTAGTCAGTCAAATTCCATCCTTTCTTCAGTTATATCTCCATCATCACTTATTAGAGAAGACTTCTCTAACGTCTTAGCACTTATTGCAGTTAAAAATTTCCCACTTATTTGTGTGATTATTTGATTAATGACCAACTCAGTGGAGTAAACAATAAACTGTTCGAGTATGGAGATGGTGTAGGTTTTTTGTTTATGATTGCATCATCAATGTCTGGCATACTGGTTGTCACATTGAGGTGCTCAGTAAACATTTGTTGAATGAACAAATGCATAAGTGACTGAATGGCATTTCCAGGTAGCACAGTCAATAGTGATCTTCCTTTTTCAACAATTTGGAAGCTATGCTTTGGCAAAAATCACAGGAATTTTATGGAAGAAGAATTTTACAGGAAATCTGTTAAAGGTCTTTAATAGACTTTTCTTATGTGATGCTGATGTAAAGCTGACTCCAGGAATTGAAGCGGACTTATGACTCAAAAAGCATGACTGTGCTTATATCCAAAAGCTTTAACTGAAACTCAGGGCAGAGCAGTTCATCCAGTAAGGAAGAGGCTATGAGAAAGGAGACTACAATAGATGTCAAAGTGTATTGTGTAGTAAAAAAATCCTCTAATGACATCCCGTGCAACTCTTCATCCTGGTGAGAGAAAGGCTCATCCTGAATGGAGGTATGACCAGCTGCCATCTCCCCAACCTGGCATCTGACTTTGTTTATTGGAATAGTCACAGAATCAGGATGTCCAATATACATACTCAATGAGCAACATTTAGTGTCTAAAATAGAGGAGAGTGGACTAAGGGAAAATGGAAACCAAGAACCCATTTCAGAGGTGATATCTGGGAAGAGTGATGGAAGATCTAGATAGAAGGTTGAAGAAGAACTCTGTAAAGGAAGAATCTTTTTCCTTTAGCTTAGTAAGGTCCAAGGGAAGTAAGGGAGGGGCTAGTTATAATGATTACGATTACTTGAGTGGAATATATTAAGTACTGTACTATCAAAAAAATCTTTGTTGCAAATTTTGTTTAATCCTGGGGTTCAACATGCCTTGAGTTTGAAGGACATGTGAATCCATGGTAATATATTGGTAATTAGATCACTAGCACCATTTACAATGATGGCCTATCTAGCTTCTATCTTTTTCCCTGATAACACCAAAAAGTTGAAAGCCATTTTATTTCACTGGAAAGCAAGCTTTCTATCTTGGATAAAGCTTTATATTAAAGGTTCCAATACAGGGCAGAGATATTTGGTATATGTCCTACACCCAGACATGAGACTTGGAAACTCTTTTGAGTCACTAGCTTTCAGTTACAATCTAAGAAACAATAGCCATCACACTGAGTATGAACTCAAATAATGGATGTTTCCAATGTGGCATTGGGTGGGGTCAATCACCCATCAGATGCTTAAAGCCAGAACACTACATCTTTGGGTCAGTGATAGGAATAGAAAGGGAAAATGCAAGATATTGTGTTTGTCCCTCAAGTCCCACCTTTGTGACAGAGCATAATTTTTTAATCACTGTTCCTTAGCAGTGTCACTCTGTCTATGGATTTGTGAAAGTTACTGTAGGATAGATAGGCTCAATATGTCAGAGTGCCTGCCAGGTGCCAGTGCTTTTTTCTCTAATTCTCCATTTTAAGAATGCATACTTTTTAAATATTTAGTATTCGAATGTTACCAAAAGGACCACTGGTGCCTCTAGTGGTGCAGTAATTACTGGTGCCAGTGTCTGCAACTATCCCATAAAATTGGGTAGGGCTGAATCATTCCCATATCCTACCTAAATTCCAACCTTTTCAGTTGTCGTTTTTTTCAATAGGGAGGCCCTTGTGGGTAAGTCACACTGATAAAGAGAGTGCAGTTAATAGGGCAGGGGACCTGACTCTGCGAGGAGGCGGCAGCTGCAACAACAAAGCTGAGGTGGGGGCTATGTGAGGTTGTCCTCTGTTGTGGTTGCTGGGCAGCTATGCAGCTCCTGAGCTGTGAGCTGACTCAGCGTCTCCACCTCCTCCCGGCCCTAATCAGTGACCAAGTCTGTAGTGTAAACCCAAGTGGGTTTCCACAGCTGGATCAGGCACCGGAAGAGGCTCCCCACCTATAATTCTAGTGCAGTTACCTTTGGGCCAAACTGTACATGCAGGCACCACAGCCATCTGTTATCCAGTCACCACAAATACAAACTGTTCAGGTAGCAACAATAGCAAAGACAGATGCATCTGCTGAATCAGAAGGTGGAATTGATTCTCATAAACGTAGAGATATCCTTTCACGAAGACCCTCTTATAGAAAAATACTGAATGAAGTTTCTTCTGTTATGCCCAGTGTTCCCAACATTGAGGAAGAAAAATCCGAAGAAGAAGGGATACCCCCTAACATCACTACCACAGCAGTCCCGAGTAGCATGTATTAGACTAGCAGGGGGCAATATGCCACCTCTGGTGGCACGCCAACCTACTAGACCCCAGCTCCTATGGCAGCCTTCCACAGGGAAAAACTTTCCCACTGGGGAGTTTGCATATTCCCAGAACTGGCAGAAAAAGCAACACAAAAATGAGGACTGAGGTAATAAAAACAGGGAAGCTGTCCAGGAGTGTCACAGGAAGAAGAAAGAATGTTGCAAATGTCTTGAAAACTAAAACAAGACTCCCATGGAGGAAACCCTCAAAGATCTCTATTGCCATAAAGCAGAGTAACTATCTTTGACTTGGACCTTGTTTACCATAAACTTAACCAAGGCAGGAGTTGCAGCATGTCTGCTAATTGCCATGCAGACTTGTGGAAGGGTCACTCATGACCCAATCCAGTTTGGTTTTCATGTTTGCAATTGATTTGGGAGTGTTTTTCCAAGATTTGGAATGAAACTATGATCACTTTACCAATCTTACTTCAATCCATCTGTCAGTAGCATGCAAAAAATTTGCCATTTTGCTTCTACTTATTTTTCAGGGACGCTACTAAAGAATGTCGAAAGAGTCTGTAAAATGCCTGTAGAGTTGAGAGATGCAGTGCTGGAAGTTCAGAACAGGAGTCTTATAGAGGAACTTGAAAACTTGAGAGACATTTGTTCTGCCTAGACAGATTAGTAGAAATATTTAACTGTGAACTCATTCCAGCATGTACAGTTCTTTTTGAACACAATACCATATAAAGCTGGCAAGAATTATGGCTTTTTCCTTTTGTGTCATTCATTTTATTCTCTAATCTCTAACATCCTACAATGCTTCAGTGAATGTTGTTGACTTTGGGTGGTAATTTCAATTTTTTAAAAGTGACAAACTGTAAGAAATGTATGAGCAAATTCTAAAAATGAAATATTTGTAAGACTTGTTCAAGTGCTTATTTGCAGTTCCCAACCTCTGTGTTATGAAATAATGTCCCATGCAATAAAATTTTTTGTAGGCTTTTTGAAAGGAATCATTTTAGGAAAGGATGATCAAAGACAATGCGTCCAGCAGTACAATGGTAGTAAACCACAAAAACATACCTCAGGAAAGAATTGAAAGTATATCTAATGACCTGCCTATATGAGAATAATAGCCTACATATGAACTCATGGCATTTGCATATTTCGTATTAGCTGCTTTGTAAAGAAACTATTGTACTTCTGTCTTTGAATGCCATAGTTGAAGAGAGTTTTTTTTTTTTTGTATACTATAACATATAGACAAAACAAAGAAATAAAAAAGCAATAGTTTTCAAAGCACTCTTCAACAAATAGTTATAGGACAGATCCCAGAGTTTGTCATGGTCTACCATATGATCCTCTCCCATTTTTCCTTCTAACCACTCCAGAATATAGGAGGCTAGAGGGCTTAAATATTTTTTTACCATTAAAATTGGCATTTTTTCCTTCTTTTTTTGTGAAAAATAACATATATACAAAAAAGCTATGTATTTCAAAGCACAGCACCACAATTAGTGTAGAACATATTTCAGAGTTTGACATGGGTTACAATTTCACAATTTTGGGTTTTTACTTCTACTGCTTTAAAATACTGGAGACTAAAAGAGATATCAATTTAATGATTCAGCATTCATATTCATTTGTTAAATTCTATCTTCTCTATATAACTCCACCATCACATTTGATCTTTCTATCCCTCTCTTTAGGGGTGTTTGGACTATGGTAATTCTAAATTTTTTATATTGGAGGGTCTGTCACTAATAAGGGGTAGGGAGATGGAACTATCTGATGTTCTAGAGAGGCTGGGCTAGGTTTCAGGACTTACTTGGACCAGGGACCCATCTGGAGGTTGTAGGTTTCTGGAAAGTTATTCTAGTGCCTGGAGCCCTTGTGGAATCTAATATATTGCCCTAGTTGTTCTTTAGGATTGGTTGGAATGGTCCTGGTCGGGGGTTGGCAGGTTATGATAGGTGGCAAGGTCTACCTGAAGCTTGCATAAGAGCAACCTCCAGAGTAGCATCTCAATTCTATTTGAACTCTCTCTGCCACCGATACTTTATTACACCTCTTTTCCTCCTTTTAGTCAGGATGTAATTGTTGATCCCATGGTACCAGGTCTGGATATATCCCTGGGAGTCATCTCCCATATCACCAGGGAGACTTTCACCCCTGGTGTTATGTCCCATATAGGGGGGAGGGCAATGATTTTACTTGCAGAGTTTGGCTTAGAGAGACTAAGGCCACATCTGAGCAGCAAAAGAGGTCCTCCAGAAGTAACTCGTAGGCATGCCTAAAGGTAGTCTAAGCTTCTCTACTACCTACATAAGCTTCACAAGAGTAAGCCTCATGATCAAGGGCATGGCCTATTGATTTGGGTGTCCCTAAAGTTTGACACAGCATCAGGGGATTCCCTGATGGTAAGGATTAATACTTCCATAGTCTTTCTCCCATCCCTCAGGGAACATTGCCAGTACTTTTTGATTATCTGCTTACTATACTCCAGGATGTATCCAGGCATTACAGTAATCTATAGAAGATTAAGGGAGCTTTTTCTTATTCTGGGCTTCCTGTGTTTCAGTTGTTCAAATGAGCTGTACAGATAGATTGTGCACTACAGAAAATCTCAGTTCCAGACCAAATAAACCTTTCTTCCATTGGTCTCAAAGAGTACGTGTGGTTCTAAAATATAGAGACTGTTTTCCCTACCCCTATGTTCTAAATTATTTTAGCCTCAACCAGTTTGACTGCATTCTTATCTCTAAATATTAGGTTATATATATACAACAGCCTCTCAAAATCCAGAAATAATAATCACCACTCCGGACTTAATGTGTCTGCTCTAAAAGCTCATAATCTAGGCCCCTGTTTTCTCATAAGCATTTTCTAAAGGTGACCATACCATTGTTGTTTTTTTCTTTCTGGTTTATTTTGTCTCACCAAATATCCCACATGTTCATTCACATCCTTGCATGCCTCACGGCATCGTTCCTTTTAGTAGCACCACAACCTTTGTTCAAAAGTATACACCATCGTTTGCCAATCTACTTCTCTATCGGTGCATCCTTCAGCCCCTTGCATTCATCAAGCATCATGTAGAGGGCCCAAAGTCCACAGTCCATCAACATCCTCAATTTTAGATAATTTCATTGTTCCCAAGAGACAGAAGACCAATAAACACACCCTCACCAAAAAGGAAATCTAAACTTCCTCTTAACTCTTATCTCTCTCCTCATTATTTACCTCTGCTGTTGCTGTGGTAGTGTTGATGGTTTCCTGCCACCTTGCTGAATTTGTTTATTAGCTCAAGTAACTTTGCTGTGGATTTCTCAGGATCTTCCAAGTATAGTATCATATCATCTTCAAATAATGAGAGTTTTACTTCTTCCTTTCCAATTTGGATGCCTTTTACTTCTTTGTCCTGCCTGATTGCTCTCACTAGAGCTTCTAGCACAGTGTTGAATAATAGTGGTGACAGTGGGCATCCTGCTCTTGTACCTGATATTAGGGGGAAATCTTTCAGTCTTTCTCCATTGAGTATGGAAATCGCTATCGGTTTTTCATATATTCTCTTTATCATATTAAGGTAGTTACCTTTGGTTCCTATCTTTTGGAGTGCTTTTATCAGAAAAGGATGCTGAATTGTGTCGAATGCTTTTTCAGCATCAATCGAGATGATCATATGATTTTTCCCTTTTAATTTGTTAATGCGCTGTATTACATTAATTGATTTTCTTGTGTTGAACCATCCTTGCATTCCCAGTATAAATCCCACTTGGTCAAGGTGTATAATTCTTTTAATGTGCTGTTGGATTCAATTTGCTAATATTTTATTGAGAATTTTTGCGTCTATGTTCATTAGGGAGATTGGCCTGTAGTTTTCCTTTCTTACAGCATCTCTACCCAGATTTGGTATTAAAATGATGTTAAGTTCATAAAATGAGTTAGGTAGAGTTCCTTTTTCCTCAATTTTTTTTGGAAAAGTTTGAGCAGGATTTGTGTTAGTTCTTTTTGGAATGTTTGATAAAATTCCCCTGTGAAGCCAACTGGCCTTGGGCTTTTCTTTGTAGGAAGATTTTTGATGACTGACTGAATCTCTTTACTTGTGATTGATTTGTTGAGATCTTCTGTTTCTTCCTGATTCAGTGTAGCTTGTTTGTGTGTCTCCAGGAATTTGTCCATTTCATCTAAGCTGTCTTGTTTCTTGGCATATAGTTGTTCACAGTATCCTCTTATGATTTCTTTTATTTCTTCAAGGCCTGTGGTAATGCACCTCTTCTCATTTCTGATTTTGTTTATTTGCATCCTCTCTCTCTTTTTTGTCAATCTTGCTAGTGGCCCATGAATTTTATTGATTTTCTCAAAGAACCAACTTTTGGTTTATTGATTCTTTCTATTGTTCTTTTGTTCTCTGCTTTAATCTTTGTTATTTCTCTTCTATTGCTTTGGGATTAGTTTGCTGTTCTTTCTCAAGTTCCTCCAGGTGTGCTGTTATGTCCTTGATTTTGCTCTATTTGTTTCTTAATACAGCCATTTAAGGTAATAAATTTTCCTCTCAGTTACAGCCTTTGCTGCATCCCATAAGTTCTGATAAGTTGTCTTCTCATTTTCATTAATCTCCAGATAGCTACTGATTTCTCTAGCAATTTATTCTTTGACACACTCGTTCTTTGAGAGTGTGTTATTTAACCTCCATATGTTTGTGTATGTTCTCATTCTTTGGTGGCTATTGAGATCCACCTTCATCCCATTGTGATCAGAGAAAGTGCTTTGAATAATTTCAATGTTCTTAAATTTATCAAGACCTCTTTTGTGCCCCAGCATGTGATCTATCCTGGAGCATGTTCTATGAGCTCTAGAGAAGAATGTATATCCTTGTGCTTTGGGATGAAATGACCTATAAATGTCTGTTAGGTCTAATTCATTTATCAAGTTATTTAACATCTCTATTTCCTTGTTGATTTTCTGTCTGGTTGTTCTCTCTATAGAGGAGAGGCTATATGAAGTCTCCTACTATTGTTGAAACATCTATCGCTTCCTTCAGTTTTGCCACTGACTGTCTCATGTACTTTGGAGCTCCTTGATTGGGAGCATAAACATTTATGATTGTTATATCTTCTTGGTGAGTTGACCCTTTAATTAGCATATAGTGTCCTTCTTTGTCTGTTATGATGTCTTTATATTTGAAGCCTATTTTGTCTGATATTAGTATAGCTACTCCTGCTTTCTTTTGGTTACAACTTGCATGGAAAATCATTTCCCATCCTTTCACTTTCAATCTATTTGTATCCTTGTGTCTAAGATGAGTACTTGTAAGCAACATATAGCTGGATTATATTTCTTAGTCCATTCTGCCAATCTGTATCTTTTAATTGGTAAGTTTAGTCTGTTAACATTCAAAGTTATTACTGAAAAGGCATTTCTTGAATCCACCATCTTATCTTTTTTATTTGTCAGATCTATATATTCTTTTCCCTCTTTTTCTTTGTATTCTTTTAATTACCCTTAGTGGTACTCTTCAATTCTAGGCCCTCCTCTAGACCTCCCTCTCCTGTCTTTTTTTTCAGCTGGCAAAAATCCTTTTAGTATTTCTTGTATGGTCAGTCTCTTGTTGAGAAATTCTTTCAGGACTTCTTTGGCTGTGAAAACTTTAATCTCTCCCTCAATTTTGAAGGACAATTTGGCTGGGTACAGAATTCTTGGCTGGAAGTCTTTCTCTTTCAGGATCTTGAATATATCATACCACTTCCTTCTTGCCTCCAGGTTGCTAGTTAAGTAGTCTGAACTCAGTCTTATTTGGTTTCTCTTGTATGTAATAGATTGTTCTTCTCTTGATGCTTTCAGAATTTTCTGCTTCTCTTCAGTATTTGACAGACTGATTAGTATGTGCCTTGGGGAAGGCTTATTTGGATTTATTCTGTTTGAAGTTTGTTGGGCTTCTTTGACTTGTATATTTATGTCCTTTTGGGGGTTGGAAAATTTTCCCCCATTATATCCTCAACAATTCTTCCTAGTCCTTTACTCCTCTTTCTCCTGGGACACCAATGATTCTTACATTTGTGCACTTTGTTTTGTCTATCATTTCCCTGAGATCCAATTCAATTTTTCCATCTTTTTTGCTGTTTGCTGTTTTGAGTCTTTGAAATCAGTTATCCTGTCCTCTATATCACTTATTCTTTCTTCTGTCTCTTCAAATCTAGTGTTGTGTGCCTCTAGTATGTTTTTATTTGGTCAAAAGAGTCTTTAATCTCTGTGATATCTGCTATTTTTCTATTTATTCTTTCAAATTCCTCTTTATGTTCTTCTACTGTCTTCTTGATCTCCTTTATGTCATTTGCTATCAATAAGTGGCATTGTATGAACATCTTTGATTAGTTGTTCTAATGTCTGTGTCTCCTCTGGTGTCTTAGTTTGATCATTAGGCAGGGCAATATCTGTCTGCATTGTGATATGCTTGGTGATCTTCTGTTGTCTTCATGGCATATAAATATCTTGACTAATTTAATTTGGGAGTTGATTTCTTTCAGTAGTCTAAGGCCTTGTGTTTGCATGTTGGTTGTACAGCAGGGAACAGGGTATGGGGTGGCGCACTCAGTGTGTTGATTTGTTTCAGAGCAGGTATAGGCACAGGTTGGGGATGTTATGCTGATGCTTGTGAACATGGGTGCCTAGCAGCCTGGGAGGATGTAGCTGTCCGAGTGCACTGGTCTGGAGGGCTTAACCCTGGTGTGCACAAACCTGGTGTGTGCAGGTCTAATGCAAGGGGCCCTTTTTGCTCATGTATAGAGCTGTGGCAGCAGGTCGACGTTACGCATTCATGGAATGGGGGCAGATGTGACCCAGTTGCACAGGTCAGCATTTTCTCAGAGCTGGGAAGTAAGGCTGAAGGCCGTGTGCATGCATGGTTCTAGGACTGCTGTACAGTGCAGGTCCCAGAGCTGAATGATGTGATTGAGGGCTTGTGTGTATGCATGGGTCTGGGACTGCTGTAAACTGGTGAGTAGAGCTTGGTGGGGGTGGGGGGTGCAGGGGTAGTCTAGGTATGGAGGTTAGTGCCTGAAAATTTTATGTGCTTGCAGGGAACAGGGAGGGGAAGATAGTGCTTGGGAGGGGTGCAGGAGAGGTGGGTTGGGCTGCACTTGGGGTGGGATTGTGGGGCATGTACGTGCATGGGG
>PVIY010060967.1:0-11396 GCA_004026745.1 Myrmecophaga tridactyla | reverse complement strand
ACTTGACATTCAAAGAAGAAAGTGACTTGTCTAAGGCCACCCAGCTCCGCTGGGGTTTGAACTCAGTGACCTGACTCCATCACTGGTCTGAAGGTTCCCGGAGTGGCTCCCAGATGGTCAGCCATCGTCACGAGCTAAGGTCTCACACCCAGACCCTAGCACAATGTCAGTCACAGAGAGCCCCGGGCAGTGAATGAAGTGTGCGCTCTTTCTTGCCAAGTGCTGGCACCACTGGCCACCACATTGGAGTAACTGGTCATAAGGCTGAACATCGGTTCTGCAGACACAGACTCAAAGAGCAGGAAGACCAGTGCTTCCCAGACTATCTTTGGGGAAGGAACAGTGCCTTTTCCTAAAATTTCTAACTTACGGAAAACCAATGTTTTCATAACACATAATAAAAATGAATTATTTAAAATGAAATAAAAAGTGAAGCCATGGAATGCAAACCCAAACTTTTATTATCAGGCTCAACGGACATAAAATTACTCTGTTAAATTGCTACACATGTTTCCAAACATTTACTCTCCATTTCTGTAGCTACCTCTTCATGGACTAGTAGCAAGCAGTCTGCAGACCAGGAGTGATCTGTGTTGCACACTTTGAGAAGTATTTCCCTAAAAGATCCAAACTTTAATCATCAAGAAATAAGGGCCTGTTAGCTGCTGAGCTCAGGTTTTACATAGGAGGAATGCATTAAAGTATGCATTGGATTAGAATGAAGTCCTTGGTTTGACTCATGAGTCATCATTTGAATTGAAACTGTACAGACTTATGCATTATTCATTGTCTGTAGCAGTATAAACTCACAAAGCTCCTAAGTACCCAGGGGCCCCAGAATAGCTTAATTAGACACCATTGCTCCTCAATGTAAAGTGCCTGCTTAATTTGGAATTCTGCATTTTTATGCCAGAGCAGGCCCAGTAAGAGGCATTTCTATCTTTAGTCTCTGGCTTATGTCTCCTGCTTGTATGTATGAATGGGTGGCACCTCCCTGCTGAGCATCCTGCCAGAGTGCTGTCCCCAGATCACCCAGGGGCTCAGATGCTGTGAGCAGCTGCCCAGCACAGAGAGGGGAAAGACAGCTGACCTCTGGGCTTGCAGAACCAAGTCTCAGTGTCACCTACTGACGAGCAAAGACTGGCACATAGTAAACAACCAGAAGAACTAAATGACCGTCACAGACAAAACTGAACTACAAGAACTGGGTATTAAGAAGGACCTTCAGGGCTGCCATATTCCTTCCCTGGATCCCCATTCCTGGCCCAGATTGAATCCCCTTGAAATACTCAACATCAACCTCGTTGTCTAACTTGAATGCCCCAGATGACAGGGAGCTCACCACCTGTCTTGTTTGTGCACTACTTTGGCCAATTGAACAAAGTCCTTATGCTGAGCTTCATCAGCCTACCTGCAGACCCCACACACTCACCAGCTGCTGGTACTGGGGATCACGAAGTGGGGTGAATGTTTGTAGACAACTCTTTTGTCTTCACTGAGCCTTGACTTCTTCAAACTAACCATCCCCAGCACTTTCAGTTATTTCACCTATTTATAATTTTATACCTGCTGCCATCCTGGCATCCTTGCTCTGAACATGGCCCAGTGCAAGATGGTTTCCCAGCATGGGACACCATGAGGTGAATGCAGTGGTCCAGGCCTGGTCTAGCCTGTGGGCTCCAGAGCAGAACCATCACCCTTCACCTAAAGACTGGGCTTCTGACAATGCCCCTAAAGTCCCCACGCCCTTTAAAAAAATTCCTGTGAACTTCCTGTGCACTGGAAGCCTACGTTGTTTTGTGGATTTGCTTCTGAACCCTTCCCCATCCTAGCCTTGTGTGGTTACCTCTATGGACTCCAAGGCTGGATCCTACACCAGACTTTTTTCAACCCTGGAATATATGAAACTTATTTCTAGAGGCCCTCATTCCTCTTCTAACACCACCAGCACCTCTGCTGGATTCCTGAGACTTCTTGATGCCTCTGTTCCTTCTTACTGATACCCTTTCCACAGGCATTTCATCCCTAATCAGGTAGAAGTTTTCAGGAGAACTTGCATGCCCTCAGGAATCAAAATCTTAAGCCACCACCTTCTCTTCCCTTCCCTTCCCTTCCCTTCCTTTCCCTTCCCTTCCCTTTCCTTCTCTTCACTTCCCTTCCTTTCTGTGCTAGTCAGAGTTCTCTAGAGAAACAGAACCAACAGGAGATATCTGTAAATATGAAAATTATAAAGGTGCCTCAGGCAACCGTGGGAATGGAAGAGTCCAAAATCCGCAGGGCAGGCTGTGAAGCTGGTGGCTCCGAGGAAGGGTCTGGATGAACCCCACAGGAGAGGCTCACAGTGAAAAAGTCTCTCTTCTTCCTCAAACGTCTTCAACTGATTGGATTATCTTGTTCTGGGAAGCATGCACTAGTTGATCACAGATGTAATCGCTACAGATGCAATCAGCTGACTGACGATTTTCTACACCACCCTTCCAGTGCATCAACCAGCCACGAAATATCCTTGCAGAAAAAGTTGGGCCAGTGCTTGTCTGACCAGACAACTGGGCATCATCACCTGGCCAAGCTGACACCAGAACCTGACAGTCACAGCTTCCCTTCCCTGACAATTCATTCCTGAAACCATTACGTGGGGTAGAGCAAAGGAGGCGGCCCTGGTTGGAGGAAGCCATACTGTCCTAGATCCGGAAATTAGAGCCTGGGAGAGGCAGCCCAGGCAGGGTGAGGAGGACATCCTCGAGGAGGAATGGCTGGCATGGGGGCTTGGATCCCAAAAGAGAGAGGAAAGTGCCCAGGCAGGAATAACAGTACAGAGCTGGAGTCAGAGTCGGAATGGGTCTCGGCGGTAGGATGAGCTGATATGGGAAATCAGAGTTCAAGCAAGATGTCCCTGTAGGGAGGCCTGGAATTGAGGAACATTCTACAAAATAAGTAACCTGTACTCTTCAAAAATATCAAGGTCATGGAAATTAAGGAAAGGTGGAGTAATTGTTCCAGACTGAAGAAGGCTAAAGAGAAGTGACAACTTAAGGCAATGTGTCATTCTGAATGGATCTTTTTTCTATAAAAGACACTATTGAGCCAGTTAGTGAAATTTGAATGGATTATGAGGATTAGATGAGAGTTGTTGAATATTAATCTCTTAATTTTGATGGTTGTGTTATGGTTCTGTAGGACAATGCGGAAAAAAAAATCTTAAACCAAAGAGAATTACAAAGCTGGTGGACCAATGAGAGATTACCTGCTGTATTTATTTATGAGGTGGGAACACTAAATCCCAGAGAGGCCTCCTTTCAAATATTACTCTTGGATCTAGTCCAATCCCTCATTTTACAGGATTAGAAACTGAGGTCCAGGGTAGGGAAGAAACTTGTTCCAAAGTGAATTCGACAAGCTTCAGGCATCAGGAAATCGGGACAAGTTTGGAGAGCTTCTTAGTCCCCTGAAATTGAGCTCTGTAAGTATCTCCTCTGTCCAGGTGTGCAGAAAGTTCTCTAGATGATGGCTTTAAATCATTCATCTTACAAAGGAAGCCCCCTGCCCCTTGCTCTGGATTTTAATTTTCTGCCAGCCAAAGTGGCATAATATAGTGGTGAGCTGCTCTACCTGTAGAAACGTCTCTGGCTGCTGGGATTTTCCACTCTCTTGGTCACTGACAGTCTGTGAGTCGGATGTCCTGGGACCTCGCCCTTCCTTATGCTAGTCTGGGGCAACCAGCTGGCACCTTGGGCGTAGAGAGATGCTGGCAATTCTGAGTAGGCAGAGGGCATCCAGGACCTCAGGGAAGTCCATAGGCCCATGGAGAAAGGAGGTGATAGAGACCAAAGGAGGCTTTGCACAGATCCCCCTTGCCCACACAGTATAATGTCACCTTTCCCCAACCTTATCTGTAGGACAGCCTCTCCATTTGGTACTAATCAAAAAGAGCAAACAGAATGCTCAGTTTGGAGTCAACAGTTCCAGGACGTCCACTCAGGAGCTTTGATCTTGGGCAAGGCCATTTAACCTTACTGAGCCCTGTTCCTTATATAAAAATGGAATTAGTAATTCCTGATTTTAATCTTTGAGAATTGGTAGAAGCTATAAAACAGAATATAAATGTGAAGGATTGCTGTCAATAATATTAATATTATAGTATCCTTAATAAGCAAATATTTATTTACTGAGCTTCAATTTCAGTGAGAAAAAGCAAACATAATCCTCTCCAGGATTTGCAATCCAGGTTGGAATATGGGATTTACACACATGAAGCTGTGTACAAGATGACACACAATGAAATACAATTACCCAAAACAGAAATGAAGTGTTTAGAGAAGACAAAAATCACTGGTGTACATGTGGTGTTGTTTATTCATTCATCAAACATCATATTTGAGAACCTTATATATTCGGGGCATGAAAATACAGCAGTGAACAAAACAGCACGTCCTTAGAAAGTTTATAGTGGAGGACAGACAATAAACAAATAGATGCTACTGTATATGACAGGTGGGGGACAGTGCACTGGAGATTAGGAAAGAAGGGAAAAAGGGTGAGAAGGCTGGATGCATGGAGGAGTTGGCAACTTTAGAGAAGGTAGGAAGTGAGGAAAGAGCTATGTCACTGAGTGGGAAAAGAACATTTACAAAATAGAGCTTCACAGAGCTTTGCAGAATAAGTAGGGAGGGTTTTTCAGGTAGGGTGGGATTGGCCCCAGTGGGTGCAATTCCCAAAAATAGCCACCAGGTGGCGGAGTGACTTCACGCAGGAGGTCTTTCAGGTACCTGGGAAGAAAGTTCTTTCTTCCTGTAAGTGAGCATACCTGGGAAGGCAGCAAACAGACATGGCCTCGGACCAGCAAGAGGAAGCAGAGGTTCCTTGCCTGGCAACTGGCTGGAGCTGTCCAGGAGCCAGTGGACTCCCCCACCCTCCCAATGGTTGCCATTCCCGACTGGCCCTCGCAGGTGGGGTTTGGGGCGTCCACCGAAGCCGATAGAAACTCCTGAGGGAGCCTGATGCCACAATGGGGCTGACAAAGAGCTTTCCTTGCTCTAGGGCTGGGGTCTTTTGGGGGCCTTCCCTTCCCTCTACCCTAGTGACCAGGAGTCCCACCTTACAGCTCACCCTAGTGCTAATGCCTCAAAGCAAGCACGAGGAGGCTGCCGTCGAAGGTGAAAGCCCAGGCTTTGGCCAAGCAGAGTGGAGCCCAGCAGTCTGACCCCTGCTCCAGACAGCCTTCCTGGTTATACGTTCATTCAAAGACTTTTTATTAAACACCTACTATGTGCCAGGCCCTGTGCTGGGAACTCAGTGGTCAAGGAGACTGTCCTCTTGTCATCACAGAGCCCATCCTCTAGAGCAGGATCAGCTAACTACTGCCCACGGGCTAGATCCAGCCCACTGCCTGTTTCTGAAATAAAGTTTTACTGGAGCATAGTCATGCACATTCATTTAACTATTGCTATAAAGCGTTGCTATATGGACAGAGCTGAGTAGTTGCAAGAGAGACTGAAAAAGTATTTACTATCTGGCCTTTTATGGAACACTGCTGACCCCTGGTTAAAGGAAGACAGGAAAGTAAACAGATAAGTACTGACCATAATATAAGTAAAATAAAGTGGCTGCCTGCACAGAGCATTGCCAGGAGGGACCCCTTTCTGAGAAAGTGTTTTCCAGAAGACAAAAGCAATTAACCTGCGGGCTTTCCCAGAAAATGGAACAATGGAATTCACCCCACGGAATTTCATATAAGCCACACCTGATGATAAGCCTGCTTGGGTCCAGGAGAGATAGCTTATCAGAATGGACAATCTGTATCATACCAGTCAACATACATGTGCTCCCCGCTTTGTAAACCACCCCCCATGTAAAATGGAAACAACATCAGCCAATCAGAACATTTCCTCACTTGCTTCCATGTTTGCCCTATATAAGTTCCCCCTTTCCACCCTCTCGGTGGAGCTCCTTTCCGCTTGTGGTTTGGATACTGCCCAATGCATGCATTGGAAAATGCTCAATTAATTAATATCTTGTCTAATATATATTTTTAACAATAATAAGTGCTATGATGGAGGTGAGGGGTTGAGAGCAATGAGGCCAGAGGGTGGGGCGGGTGCAGGTGAGCCTATCATTTAGGACCCTGAAAGGTACATGGAGCATCCCTAGGGAGCCAGTGGCGGGGGGGGGGGGGGGCTGAGCAGGAGTCACATGATCACTTCCCTCTAACTGTTGTTTGGAAGGGGGGTGAGGAGAGAAGGGAACAGTAGGATCACACACAGAGCACAGTTAAGAGACCATAGCAACAGTCTAGGAGGGAGAAGAGAGGGAGGGAGAAGAGAGAGCAATAGAGAGGGAAAAGAATGCTGGGGGCAAGAAAGTGCAAAGGCATGGCCGGATGCCCCTTCTGTTGTGATTTCTCTAAGCTGCAGTTTTCTTACCTGCAAGACGGAGGTAATGAGCCCTTCCCAGTTTAACTCTCAGCCTTGCTGCTGTGAGAGATGCATAGGGAAGCACTTGCGAAATTATAGGCATTTTAGATATCTAGAGGATCGTCATTATCCCATAAAGAGTCAATACTGTCTCACTATGGCAGAACCCTGCCATAACTCTGTAAGCAGCGTTATGAGAAATTCAAGCTCCTAAAATGCAAGTTCACGTTATAGCAAAGTGCATGAAGTGAGTGGCGTGAGCTGGGCAGTTAGCAAGCAGTGAGATCTCTGGGAGGCTGCACCCTACAGCTCTGTCCCAGTCCCTGGCTCTGGTTTGGTGCCACCTGGTGGCTGCTCTCTGCTCTGGCTTAATATCAAGGATGATTCTGGGATTTCCCAAGTAGATGTAGATTCCCAGTTGGCACGATTTTGTAGGCCTTATTGGAGAAAACTGGGGTGCTTTTATCGTCTATCTTTAACTTTTATCTTTGAACTTCTATCTCCCTACTTCCTGAGTCATGTTACCTGCAGCTTCCCCACCCCAGCTTTGCATTCTTCTTCCTGCCAGCTGCCCATAAGAATATTTCATGCCAGCTGAGTTAGATCCAAACTCCTATTACTCCAGGATATGTTATCTCAGATTTCTACTGTATTAACCTTTTCTGAAGAAAGATCCTGTATCTATCACATGATCCTCTTCCCAAAAGGACATGGTTTGTGCAGATGGGTACACATACATTTGTGTGTTTGTGGGAGAATGGGGATTGCAGAAGAAATGTTGGCTCTGTTTTCCTGTCTTCTTTTACATTCAGATGACTTGTAATCAACAATCCCGATTCCTCCTACTTAGACTTTTTCCTGCCCCATCTGGCAAAATGGGCCCAGCCTCCCTCCTGCACCACCTTGAAATTTTGTACCGCTACCACCTTCCTTTCACTGTCTTGTGATTTCAGATCATGTTTACAGAGTCCTGAAAGTGGGGCCTCTGAGCCCTAGGCCAACTCTCCTTTCCTTGGTCTCCAAGGGCACTCGAAGGATATCCTTTAAAAGCAGTCTGTGCTCAACTAGTCACAAAGGTCACGCTTCAGAGCTGAAGGTCAGAAGGTAGAGGAAGCAATCCAGCACACTGGACTTCTTACCAATCTTGTTCTCATTTGCCTTCCTTACTCGCAAGACAACGACCTCAGGAGGTACAAACACCCTTGGCTTGCAAATGCACCCATTCACTCACACCTTCATTCATTTATTCTGCTATCGTATCAGAGTAAGAATTATGTGCCCTTCTACTTGCTGGGAAATGCAGGGACAAAAAGTACCCTGTGCACAGCTGCCTGTCATGCTGGAGGGGCTCGAAATTCAGTAAGGGAAGCAGAATCGCTGACAGCAGGACCACAGGCAGAAGGTGGCGGTGCAGTGATGTCAGTGTCACAGTGGAGGCTTGAACTGAGAGCCAGGGCATTACAGAGGATGGAGAAGACGCTTCCTCCATGACTATGTGGTTGCCTGAACCATCTTGTTCTCAATATAGGAGAACTTCATAGAGGGGCTTCACTTCCCAGGGCTGACAGGTGATAGATGCTGACGTGCATGGTCAACAGTGACAGAAGGACTCTTCACCCTGCCTTGGTCTGGAGGATGCTCTGTGACCAGGGGGAAGTCCCCACCCCAAAGAAATTGCACTAATGATTGGTCCTGTGTGGAGTCCCCATACTAACCTCACTATAAAGCACTTCTAGCTTTCCTTTGCTTTGGGAACCCACTGGTCTGTTTGATGGCAGCCAACAAGCTACTTCCCAAAAGCAGAACCTTTGCAAAATCCCTGCCTTCAAATGTTCCTGCCCAAACAGACAGTTAAATGACAGAACGATTGCATATTTGGATGATAGAAATATGGAGCGTCTGAGTGATGGGAAGTATGGAGTGATTGAGTGGTGAGAAGCGCTGCAGAAAATGGCTAGAGATCACTGAGGGAAAGGGCTCAACTTTTCTGCTTTGCTTCAGTAAGCACTAATGTGAATTGTGCAAATGGGGAATATCTTCACGTGCCAGAAGAAAAGCTTTTGTGAGCTACTGGTTTTGAAGAAGCTTCTCATCTCCATCGGGGACTATTTGATTTAAACCAGAGAGCTCATTTCTAAGTCACCGATGCCTCAAGGTTGGAACATCTGGGAAAACCTTTCTTTGAGACAGTGAAATCATGGGAGTATTGATTATAGCAAAGCTGGGAGATGGTGGAGGGGCTCCAGGAAAACACCCTCCTACTCTCATCTACTGAGCATTCAGTTGAAAGAGCAAAGATAGTTTCCCAATTTACATGAAATGAACTCAAGAAACCATCAAATGAGGGGACATGGATCCCATGCCTTACATCTGCAAAATCTGTGTTTTTCTTTTTCTGCTGTACAAGTCATTTTTTTCAGGAAGAAAACATGTCCCTAAGGCAGTCTGGAGTTCAAAACTTTTGAGGACTTCTTCTGTGCAGATGAACAGAAAATAAATAAAGCCTCCTCATTTAGGTAATGTCCATGTTTTGTGATAAAAGTAGCCCTAAGTTATTGCTAAAGGGTTCCTTTTGCCTTCCTAATCATGACAATTCAGCCAATTACTAGCAAAAGAAATGAGGTGCACTGATGAGGAAAATTAGGCCTCTTCATGATTATGACTCCACTGGTTATATTTCATGGCAAGAGATGGGGGCAGGATTCTGCCTTAATGAACCCTTGGATAATAATTGGCATAAATAGTAGTTATTGAACACAGTATGAGCACTATTAAGCACTATATATAAAACCTCATTTAATCCTCACTATGGCCCAATGAAGTGGGCACCAGCATTTATACCCATTTGACAAATGAAGAAACTGAGACACAAAGGGATTTAAATAACCTGTCCAAGGTCACAGAGCAGTCAGTGGTGGACTTTTTGCCTTCAGTTTCACATCTATAAAATTGCTGAGAAACACTCAGGAAAATGCAAGCCCTACATAACTCCCCAAACTTTGGTCCCAAGTTGTATGTGGCCTCCTACCTTAGGGACTGTGCTCTGAGGGCCTCTTTTGCCCTTGCTCCATGGTCCATGGTCTTTTCTCCTAGGGCTGCCTGCTAGGCCTTCAGATACTCCAACTGAGGTTGTCACATTTCCTATAGTTAACATATGTTGCTGTATCATCAGGAAAAGAAAACAGCAATATTTTAAAAGAAGAATCCAAGCTAGAGATGAGTTCTAATTAACCTAATCCCCTTGCTCTTTCCCCTAAGATTTTCACCCCTGCCTACACTGACTAAATGGCTTTTCTTTCAGAAACCTTCAGTGGGCTAGGTATTGGGAAATGGAGCAGTGGAGCCAAAGGAAATTGTCATTGCTTTGTGGAGCTTGCATAGACTATGGAAGAAACAGACTTCTATGAAATAATCACACAAATACATGCACAGTTGCAGCTGTGATAAACATGATGCTGGGATGCTGGAGAGACAGCTGGAATGAAAAGACTAGATGAGAGGAGATCTGGGTCCTGTGGGATATCCTGGAAGGTATCCTGTGAAAATGACATTTAAACTGAGATGTGAAGGGCAACCCAATAAAGAGAGCAATGAAGGGAAGAACATTCCAAGCAACGGAATGTGCAAAGATGTCATAGCAAAAAGAAACATGTCAAGTCCAAGGCACTGAAAGACAGAGTGGCTGGAGCAGAGAGGAGACGAGGGCATACAGGAGTTGTGGGTGGTACAGTTGGAGAGCTGCGCAAGGCGGATAATGCAGGGCCTAGGATGCTATGATACAAAGAGTTTGACGTCCCTCTTAAGAGTTATGGAAAGCTACTGAAGAAGCTAAGCAGTGGGATGACATGGGCACAATTCCATTTTGAAAAAAACCCTCAGAATATGTAGGGAGAAGATTTTAGGGTGGATTGAGAGTGGGGGTGTATGATTCAGTTAGGGGCCTATGACGTGGTCCAGGAAAGATGATGGTGGCTTGGTTGGGGGTGGGGATGGGATGGGAGGTGGGACAGCCAGGGTGATGGACAGAAATTAATAGGCTCAAGAGCTAGTTAGGAGGTAAAACTGAAGACACTTAGTAATGGACTGTAAGAGACTTGGTGAGGGAGAGGCAAATGAAAGAATCTAGATTTCAAATATCTGCAGTTGAATGGATGAGAGGGCTATTCTTTGACATAGGGAAGAAGGAAAGTCAGCCAGGCTGCCTCTGGCTTTCCAAAGTAGCCAAAAGCAGACAGGATGCACACTGAAGCAACTGCAAATTGACCCGGTCGGCCTGTTTCACCATTCTCAGAGGACAGCTTTATACTCTGAGTCACTTCATCAGTGCTTTAAAGAAGCAATGCTACCCACCCTGGAAAAGGCCTTGGACCATTGCAGGTTCCATCCTCAGCTTTTCAGTATGCTTTTTTGGACATTAAAATAATCTCCTTACTCCTAACCAGCCCACCTTCCACTACAACCAGAACACCTTTTCAATAGGTAAATGGCGTATACATAGATTAAAAAATAAATACAAAGGAAAAAAAAAGGCAGACCCAGAGACCAGAAGAGCCTATGGTTTTGGAAAATTGCTGAGTTCTTAACACATTCTTGTGAAATTCTAAATTCATCTAAAATCCTAACACTCCAGGCTCTCTTGGGGTTGAAAAGAAAGACAGAAAATATGGGTGATTGGCGTCCTTTGTGAGTTGCTGTGGAGTTCTTTGCTGAGACTTAAACTCTCAGAAGGAATGTCATATGTCCCAATGAATCCAACACCCTGGATTCACCTGTGTTTAGGAGCCGTAATGTTTCCCAAGGCCTTAGAGCCATAAGCCAGATTCCGGGATTTTCACCAGGATTAAAGGATGAGGACCCAGCTAACCTCAAGTTCCATGGAGCCTGTTGTTCCATGGAGCCTTGCCACAGGGTCATCTGATTCCCCAGATCACTAAAGATAAATCTTTCAGGAGTTTTTCCCCCCAAATACAAGTGCTTTTGCCCCTA
>PVIY010060966.1:0-11407 GCA_004026745.1 Myrmecophaga tridactyla | reverse complement strand
AATAATTTCCTAAAAAATGTATGCCATGAACAAAATACTAAAATAAGTCTCTGAAAAAAAACATATTGGGTATTCTGCCTTGCAGAAAACATTCACATGATTCTAACCAAATGCCATTGCTTTCTTATTATGATGCTTTGTAAAGCAAATTATTTAATGATATTTGGATATCTTTGGCTTCAAAACCCATGAACATTATCCCTTACCTGATTTACCAAATGCAAAGTTATTTTAGCTGGCATTAGATAAGCCCTCCAATTTTTAGTTTTATTTATGATATCTGCAACATATGCTTAGATAATTTGATTGCTATTCTTTGGTAATTTGTGAATAGATTTGATAATGAACATAATTGAAAAGTATATTCCGAACAGTGTTTAGAGAACTGAATAGTCATTCATTCGACAAATAACAGGATAGAGAAGAGTGCTGCACTTCTGGAGTTTACAATCACCTGGAGGAAAGACAAACTTTCATAAGTAAATATAGTGCATACCCTTTTTAGCCTGTAAAGCAGACTTGAAAGGTGTGCAGAAAAACAAGGAAAGGAGGATTGGAGATATACGGTAGCAAAAATACATTTAGAGATTGCATACCTGTCGGTTTTATAAAGCAACAATATCACCTTTTAACATCAAGACGAAGACGAAGTGGTTTTTATTTTCAGCATGCTACATACTCCATGCTATATCACTCTTAGAGAAAATGGAAATCATGGGAATACAAAGCCTCACCTGGCAGTTACAGAAATGCCTGTTGACATTTTTCTATGCCACAGGACCTGTGATGTACCTTTACAGCAACTGAAGCTAAGTCTTGGATGCCACAGAATTCTTTGGGCAGGGTCAGAAAGCTGCAAGCAGCAGAAGTAATTAGGTGATAAGTGGGACTAAGAAGAAATGTTAGGATGATACATGAGACGTGGGAAATAGATTTTAATACATTTTTATGAAAATGGATTCAGGCTTAATATAAAGAATACACACCAAACATTAAGGACTGAGATAAAACATTTCTTAAATGTTTTTTTTTTAAATAGAGCAGTTATTGGTTTACAGAAAAATCATGCAGAAACTACAAAGTATCCACATTTTCTGTCCCCACTATTAACACCTTGCAATAAATTGGTACATTTGTTACAATTGATGAAACAATATTATTCTCATTATACTAGTCAATATAGCCCATGTGTTCACACAAGAGTTTGCTCTTAGTGATGAACAGCTATGTTTGTTTTACTTTATTCTATCAACATATATACAATAAAAATTTTCTATTGTAACCACTTTCAAATGAATGATTCCATGGTGGTGATTGCATTTGCAGCATTGGGCCACCATCATCACCAGCCATTACCAAAGCATTTCCATCACTCCAAACATTTTTTAGAAATTTTTAAAAGTTATTCTGCATCAAACTAACTACCCCAAAACTGCAATTGCCATTATCAGATAAACACTATTCAGACATCTTTAGGTCATTTTTCCTATATCTGTCTATCTATCCATCCATCCATCTATCCATCCACCCATCCATCCATTCATCATCTTTCTATCTACCAATCTCTCCATCTCTCTCTATTCTGATGGACATACAAAGTTAATAATAGCTCTGTATTATGTTAAATGTCATATCTAGTAAAACAAATGTTGAATTTTATTTCATTTGAACCTAATAGAAAAAAATTAGTGAACTAGAACAAAGTATTAAATTCCAAATACATCTTTCCATATAAAGGAAAAATTCCTAAAATATCCTTCCTCTATGGTTGAAAAAATAAAAATAAAGAATGTTAGCCAAAAATTTAAGACATTTGTTTTTAACATACTGATCTAACTTTATATTCATTCTGAGGTGCAAAAAATGGTTAAATGCTTTGAAAGACAAACCATTAGTGTTGTCATATTCCTTTCCACCTCCTTTTCTGCCAACATACATTTGTATTATTAATTTCATAGCATTTATATTTCCTCAAAATATTCACATATAGTATGGATGGAGTCATGTCCCCACAAAGAGATGTTCAAATACTAACCACCCCCCACCCAGTTTGAATATATGAACCCATTTGTAAATACGAGCTTTGACCATGTTATTAGTTACGACAAGGCCAAATGAAATCAGGGTGGGTCTTTATCCAATATGACTGGAGAGGAAATCTGGATGCAGGGAGGAGGTGATAGGAGAAAGTTGGCCAAATGGCAGAGGCAGAGATTGAGTTACTGATGCTGGAAAACTGCCCCCAGAACCAAAGAGATGTCAGAGGGAGTATGGTCCCACAGACAGCTTGTCTCTGGACTTCTAGCTTCCAGAACTGTGAGATGAGAAATTCCTGCACTTGAGCCAACCAACCTGTCTGTACAAACTTTGTTCCAGCAGCTCTAGGACCGAAGACAACATTCGTTTCTTCAACCACAACTCTCATTGCTGTTCCTACTCAACAACCAAGATTTAAAAAAATAGCATCTTCATGTCCTATAGCCACCCTCTCTTCCTTTTTTTCTTCTTCCTTTTTGGTAGCCTGGTGGATAGACTCTCTGGGTTATTTAAATTAGAAATGCATGCCTATTGATTTTCTCCAAAATGGCAGATCTTTCTTCTTAGGCATTTGGACAAAATTCTCTGGATCATCATTCTTGAATGCCAATGTGGTGGGCACTGCATTCTACTTTTCCCCACTTAATGACTTAAGAATGACTTCTTTAATTTCGAGTTTCAACAGCAAAAACTGGAAATATTTTGAGGTAAAATAGTCTTGTCAAAGGTCCTCAAGATGGCTTATTGTTTTGTTCTACAAAGTCAAGTTTTCCTTTTACAGGAAAAGTCTATTCTTTTTTATGTTTGCTTTTTGCAGTCTCTAAAATGGGACCACCAATAATTCCTATTTGGAGCATATTTGTCTGCCTCAAAAAAAAATACTATAAACAATTCTTCATTTATTTTAGTCACTGTTATGAGTTTATCAGGTCTTAACTCTGAAATGGTATTGAGAGATAGTCTTTTCTCAGAGTTTCTGTTACATTCATTAATTCTAAAATGATGCTGTTTGGCATTTCGTATCTTTACTTGGAAATTTTCCTTTTTTGTCCTGCTTCATTATTACATCATCCTTTGCCTTTAATTTCTCCAAACTGAGCTTCTAATTTGCATAATTTAACATGAACTGACTGATCACGTGATGTGTGACAAGCAGCAGGCTATAGAGTTGTTTCATTACATAAAATAATTGCAAGGATTTCATTTCTTGAATTATGTTTTCTTCAAGGAAAGTATTGTTTGCACATTGTGTCCCTTTTGTTGCTGTTTCTTTTTTTACGGAATGTTAACAAATTTGGTTTGTTCACTTGGCTTTGATAAATTAAGAATGCTTCTTGATTGCCTATTGTTAGTATTTTATATTCCATGTGCTTTGCTGAAGACTGAGATCATACCATTTCTAACCCACTCCCCAACCCCTTTGCAAAACTCTGAGGTCTCTCTCTCTTGAAGAAAGACAAACCTTTTAGGAAGATCTCATAGCTGATATCATTTGAAATATTTTTTAAAATGCTATTACATAGGAATTAAACAAGCTAATATTTCAGTAACAATTATCACCATAAAAAAACAGTATCATATGCACAATCAGACATTTACATAAGAACAAAATTGCAATAAACATGTAAGTATGCAAAAGTAACCACTTATAATAATTACCTAATAAAAGCATAATCAAATAATTGCATAACATAATTGTTTAAATGATACTGCATAATTTTGCCTGGGTATAGAATAAAACTTGCTTAGGGCTAAAAGTATTCTATTCATCCTCAACTTCTTCTCTTTATTTTATTATACTGCACATTCAAATCAGCCCATAATTCCATTGGTTCTCTCTGAATGAAGCACAAGTCGAATCAGCTTCTTTCTGTCCCTACCACCATCATGCCTGAAGCCAACTTGGGTCTCACATGAGTTACCATCACAACCTCTGGACATCAATTGGATCTCTTACCCATTACGGACTTTTCTAAAGAACATCAAGGGACCAAGCAATTAAGAAACACCCAGGAAGCAAGAAGAGTTCTGGAACATTCCAAATGGTTCTATGACCTTTTTCCCAAGTTGGACTCACACTGCCTCTCACAGAATAACGCAGGATGCTTGCAAGTGGGATTTTGTAGGGTTATCTCAGACAGCAGGGGTTTCACAAGCTCAGGACACAATTCTACCTATACTCCAGCATAAAAGACATATTCTTGGGAGCCATGCCTCATACATTCTCAGATTCTGTATTGATTTACCATAACCATCCTTAACCAGGGTTACAGGCTCAGGGAAGAAAGAGATAAAACCTCTTCACCTAGCAAATACAGTTAGTCTATTTATCTGGATGAAGTTAGCATCATAGTTACAAGGATTGGATACATCTGCCTTCCCCCAGGGCACAGAGAGAGAATGGGTCACTTGCTCACAGGGCATCTGTTTTAACTCCTCCTTATGCTGTTTGCCTTCTAACCTCCTGGCCACATATTTCTCCAACAACTTTTCATTATTTTTCTTGCAACAGATTCTGTAAAGTTTTACACAAATGCATACTCCTACTAACGCTCTGAAAACCCACCAGAACTCATACCACTTAATGGGATGTTTGGCTGCAGGAAAACCTTCCACAAGCATGCAAAACAGGAGCATTTCCCTTTTGATGTTCTTTTACCAGCTCGATTACCCTTGTCTGCAGAAAAACTGCAGCGGGCGATGGGAAGCAGGGAAGACTGTCTTTATTGAAGGGGCTTCTAGAGTAGAGCAGAGAATGCACAACTCATCTTCTTGTGGAAAAAAAGGCAGCCAGCTTTTTAAGGGGTGGGACCGAGTGGGAGGAAAAGCTCTGGGTGGGGGAGATGGAAAGTTGATCTCTGGTCTGGGTGAGGGGTTAATTGAGTTTGTAATTAGGACCATGGTTGTGGAATGTTTTTCTTCAGGGAAATGAAACCACCTAGAGCCTGTGTGGGTGAGAGAAAGAAGGGAGAGGTGGAGGTGAGGTGCCCAGTTAACTTTTTAGGCACCAGCGTCAACAGACGAAGAGCTAGGAAGAGGAGGAAGAGTGGGGGGACGTTGATATTTACTTTGGTGACCATCTGGAGTTTCCTCTCCTCGCCCCTCACCCTTTTCTTCCTGCACTCAAGTTGTCCTTCTCTGCAGTTGAACAGCCCGAGGCTGATTTCAAGGTCATCAGGATGGGGCAAGGGGGTGAGTGAGGAGTAAAAGCAGTAGTTTACTCACCCCTTGGCCTCTATCTAGACAGTTATGTAAATATTTCTTTCCATGTGCTGTTGGAAGCATCTAATTGAGTGTGTTAATTTTTTTTAGACAAATTGATTTTTATTGTCAATATGTGGCCATAAGTGTTCTGTCCATTCCCAAAATGTTTTCTCATCCTGACTAATCACTATTTATATAAATAGTATTTTCATTTAATCTCAACCATGAACCTAAAAGACTTTGTTCTACCATCGAAAGGTGGAAGAGAAATAAACCATCACGCTTGACACCCCAAGAGCAGAAGTTAAAATCACCCTATCCTCCACTCCTTTCCAACAGGAATGATGTCATCCGAGGAATTGTCCATTTCCAGTGGCCGTGTTGAGTAAATGGTTGATTTCTTTAGTTTGTGAATGTCATCCTATCCCAGATGTTTCAGTATAGATTTTAGATACTAGCTTCCTAGAGTCATTGGGTTCAATGCAATAGCATGCCAGTTTGGACCGGAAGGTTGGAATGCAAAGAAGACTTTATCTGGTGTATAAATGGAATAGCAGGCTCCTTCTCCCTGGGGTCCAAAAGCATTTTCAGTAAGGAGTTGGATCCTAAATATTTTATACTCTGAGGGTCATCAGGTCCCAGCTACTCTACCCTACTGTTATAGCAGGACATAGCCATTGAAAATACTAAATAAGTGGGAGTAGCTAGGTGCCAATAAAAGTTTATTGAACAAAGCAAGCAGTGACTGAATTTGGCAACCAGGTCATAGTTTGCTGATAGCTTCCCTAGCTTTTTGAATTCCTTCTATCACCTTTACCATATCAGGTACAGCGGAAGCAGTTAATGGAATCCCATTGTTCAGTTCTGAAAAGTCTACCTTTAACTTCCATGTACCATCTGCCATACATACTGGCCAGGCAAGACTGTTCCAAAAGGACCAAGTGACAACTGTACACCTTGCTTCAAATATACCCTCATCAGAGCCCTCCTGAGATTCTGCAAGTCTCCTGTCTGGGAGGGATCAGGAAAGTGCAAGTATCTTCTGTTGGTTTTGTTTCTCAGGAGAGCCATGACAAAAACACTGGTTAAATGCATTATTGATTATGGAGGTTAAGGAAAACTATATAGCATAAAATAAAGATTTTATTAGAATGAAACTGCCATGAAATTCAAATTTAGTACCATAATTGTGAACTCTCCTTTACCTGATTGGCACTGAATTTACACTTTTAAATTAATGTGAATATTATGTTTGTTATAATAGCAATAATAAGTTTTATTCGTGAATATTTTTAATATAGAGAAATATTAAGAGAAGAGTGATAGTTTTCCCTCATCAAAGTACCTGGAGATAATTATTCACATAAAGACACGTAGATTTATGAAAACAAGGGAAGGAGAGGTAGGGAGAGAGGGAGAAAAAAAGGAACCACTACTTGACATTCTGCTATTGTACCACATTCATCCATTCCTTAAAAGTTTGCATCCTATTCTGCAGTTGAAACCATACAGGTATTCGATGTTAATAAAATCATTGGAAAGGCTGAAGGAGCCACTTCCAGATAGGGTTTCCTAAAAGATTATCAACATAATACAAAACTAATAACCTTGGAGAACACCTCTCAGGTGGGAAAAGAGTAGTCTCCTGCTCAGCTAAATGACACATGTAGAAATCTGGAGAATAAAGATTCACAAGTGCCATACTGGGGTTGGGTCCCAAATGGAGAACCTGCTGAGGCCATCACCCATAAAAAGCAAATGATGTTGGAGAATGCAAACAAGGAAGTAGCTGTTCAAACACCTCCTGTTCCCATGACTGTCTTTGTTGGCAAAGAGCAGCAGAGAACTAAAAACTCTTCATCTATAAGATTAGATTTTAGATCAGCCAATCTTGGTTTTAAACCCACTTACTATTTAGGGGATCTGTCCATCCCTTTAGGGTGTTTCCTGAATTATTTCTATCTATCCATTTATTATCTCTATCTCTCTCTATCACTTAAGTATCTATGCATCTGTATCTACTGATTGATCTATTGCTTTATCACAATCACCTAGTTATATCTCTCATCTCTATTTATATATCTACCCATCTTTCTGTCAATCTATCTACCATCTACCATCTATCCACCCATCCATTCTTCCATCCAGCCATCCATTATCTATATTAATCTATCCATCACTTATGCATCTATTTAATTATATATCTATTGATAGTTCTATGTATTGATCTATTACTTTATCAACCTATCACCTGTCATCTAACATCATTTATGTATAACTACCAATATTTTAGTTGATCTATCACTTATCTATCTAAACCTATCATTATCATGTTTCTATCTAAATAATTGGTAAACTGCCTCAAATACAACTTTCTCTGAAGCCTCTGGGTACAACAATATAACAGGAGAAAAAATATAACGGGATTAGTCTGGCATTTAATTTCTACCAGGTTCTGAATTACTCTATGCAAACTCACACCTTGACCCCAGCTCGCCCTTGACTTTGTATTCTTTTTAGATACACCCATCTGAAACTATGAAATCAAATCAAATGCATGCTCCTAAATAAACCCATCATCTGTAAATAAGGTTCTCCCCTTTCTTTGCCATTCCTTTTGAGGTCAATGCTACCCTCATTTCCTAGTAATTCATGAAATAAAATCTGAATATTTAAAAGTTGCCCATATATTATTCCACAGCCTATTAATCTCAAAGTTCTTCATAGTCTTTTTCACAGCTCCATCATTTTATTTTTGTGTACACTGTAATTTAAATTTGTAAACCCTATCCTATATTCTACACAGTAGTCTTCCATTCTTTCTCACCTCAAATATTATCCTCATGCTGTTAATTTTACAGTATTCCCAAAATACAATTTTTAACACATCCTAGTTCCATGGCCAGAATTATTTAGTGGTTTTCCATCATCTGAAAGTAAAATTTATCCTCCTACAGATACAGACCACTTTTTTTCCAATCTTGTGTTTAACTAAGTTTACACAACTGAAGTATGGCATTTCTAACAATAGCTAACTATTGGCTGGGACAGAGCTTTCTGAATACTGTGTCTCCTAGTTGTTTGATCTATCTATTGATTTATTGTTCTACTGGCCTATCATCTATGTATCATCATCTATCTATTACCCTCTTTGTTCTTGTTTATTTACCCTCTAAACCCTTTCTTGGACACTTAGGCTGTGACCTCGAGACATGAAACTTCTGGTTATCAAACAAGCTCACAATTTACGCCACTTTGAGAGAGAAATGGCATCATAGTCTTTTTGTGCCATGATAGGAAAAAGTTTGGGAAGCCCTAGGTCGTGACTAAATGGTAACATTTGAGAAAAATATTGGATTGACTTCAACGGTTAAAAAAAAAGAATATCAAGCATTTATATTTACTATGAAAAGTAGTATAAAATCACTTTTCAACAAAATGGATATAACTGTTGGAGTATGGTAAAAAAAAAGGTGAAGTGAAGGACTCTGTACGTATACATAATCTATGGGAGATTCTGTGAAGCCAGCTGTGGCTCTGATCATTGAAGGTGGGTAGTTACTGTTCTTCTGAATCTATTTATGTCCAGATTTGGCTTTGGTAATGAAACATATGCAGGCACAGCTAGTGCTATATATCACAGCAAATGATAAGAGGAGGATTTGGCTTCTGCTTAACACAGACTCCCAAAACTGTGGTGGAATACAGATATAACATTTAAGAACAGATCGAAGGTCCAGAAAATAATTCATGCTGCAGAGAGAGGCTGATGCAACCACATATCTTGTTAATGATTCCCTGTGACTTTTGAAAATGGTAGCCATAGAAACGGAGTGAAATAGGACGGTGTTTCACAGTCAGAAGTTCCTATGTTTCCATTTCCTTAACATAAGATTGATCAAAACGACTTCTTTTGACTTAGTCAGCACAAGGTTTGGGAGTTTTTGGAAAATATCAGAACCTTACTTTGTTGGAATCTTTTTAAAGTCCCAGTATGCTTTTATGTTTCAGAGGTAAAACCATTTTATAATGAAGCCTATTGAAACATCCCTCTACTTTCCCTACTAGGTCAGTTTGTACAACATAATGCTGTAAGATGTGTATAACTATAAAGGGACAAGGACACATTTGAGAAGATTATGACAATGTACTCTTGAACATGCACGCAATATTTTCGATGTAATTTCAAGGGATTTACTGACAAATCCACAGGTAATAATCCTTTCATAAAACCAAACATTTTCAGGTATAGTAACACTTTCTAATTTCCAGCATGCTCTTATCCAAAAAATTCACAACCAACACCATAACTCAGGGTTATTGAAAAGATCAAATGAAATAACATGAATAGAAATATTACTAATTAAATAGTATTTTTTAAAACTCTGTGTTTTCCTCAGTAAAAATACCATTTCAGAAATTAAATTTCTTACCCAGATTTCATGGGTCCTGCCTCTCTTTCGAATTCCACCTCCATATCATTAAACAATAGTGCTTGATATTGAAGGATGAATGTTTACTTAGCTTCTGTGATGGGCACGCCCTGTTGACTCAAATGCTGGGATGGCCATAGGGAAAGACGGTAATAAAGGCTTAATCAGGTCAGAATTATGTAAATTATTAAACTACTTTCAGTAGGTAAAATTCTTCACTCCTTTTTTAACGTTAAAATGATTATTGCGCATTAAGATTGTAATCAAGAGCACTGATTTATATATTTGAATGTGGTTAAAAGGCGAAATTATAGTTTGTGTATATGGCACTAGAATGATTTCTTTTTAAAAGCCGTGGAAATTCATATCTAAGAGTGAACTCAAAGGTAAGCCACGGACTAAGCTTAATGGGACAATTATAAAATGGTGCTTTCATCAGTTGTAACAGCTGTATCAGACCAAGGTAAGGTGTTAATACTAGGATGGCACATGGGAATCCTGTATTTGATGCATGATAATTCTATGAACACGCAATTTCTGTAATGAAAATAATTAAATACATAAAATAATAATAATGATTTTAATGGTGGAAATATCTAGCATGCCAGGAAATAACAGCTTCATTATTAATTAGGTCAAATTAAATGTGGTCAGCTCCCATTTAAAAGCATTAAATTATTAATTTTAAAATCAATAAAAACTTTGAATTATTAATTTTATTATATCCACCTACTTCTCTTAACTAGTTTTCTAGTTGGTCTATAGCATTTATACCAAAGACACCCAAAAACAATACCTAGTTTTTAAACCACCTTGCTTTCAAGTTTTTTTTTCATTTTCAAGGAATTTTATCCTGCTGGGAATACATCTAAAATGCCCTGTTGCATTACGATTTTGCATATCTATATCAAATACATATTATTACAATTATTACATGTTACTGCAGGCTGTGTACTATGGGTGGTATTTATTATTTATTACATAGTACAGTTTTTAGAAATCAATGATGCAGTAATAATAATAGGTAAATGTTTATCACTAAATTGCTGTGAGTACTTACTACTTGTCAGATCTTCTGTGAAAACACATACATGGAATATTAAAATTAAAGCCAGTTGTAAATATATCTCTTCAAATGGCTATATTCAGAGCCGATGACAATGAACTCTTTTTAGAGAAATTATGGAACAGAGTGAAGGTCTTTGAAAGGTTGAGTAAAATTTCAAAATCAGGTTTTGTCCAAAAATTTGACCACTCTAACTGTTACACAGTTGTAGATACTGAGTCTATAACTATGCCCATGTCTAAGACTATGTCCAAGTCTATGTGTACGTGTCCATGTCCTGTGTCCCTGTGTCCATTAGTCCCCATGTCCATGTGTCCACGTCCATGTCCCCATGTTTATGTCCATGTCCATGACCATGTCCATGACTATGACTTATGTCTATGTCTATGTCTATGACTATGACTAAGTCTACGTCCATGACTATGTCTATGACTATGACTATGACTATGTCTATGTCTATGACTAAGTCTATGTCTATGTCTATGACTATGACTATGACTATGATATGACTATGTCTATGACTATGACTATGACTATGACTAAGTCTATGTCTATGTCTATGACTATGACTATGTCTATGGCTATGGCTATGGCTATGACTATGTCTATGTCTATGTCTATGACTATGACTATGTCTATGACTATGACTATGTCTATGTCTATGACT
>PVIY010060965.1:0-11415 GCA_004026745.1 Myrmecophaga tridactyla | reverse complement strand
CCATGTCCTGTTTTAATCCTTTTCAAAATTGTACAATTCAGTGGTATTAATTACACTCACAGTATAGTGCTACCATCAACATCCAGAACCCCAAGTTTTCATCACCTCGAAAGAAAATTTTACCCATTAAACAGTAATTCTCCATACCTCTTGAACCCCTGCTTCTGGTAACCAGTAATCTACTATCTGTCTCTATGAATTTGCTTATTCTAGGTATTTCACGTGAGATCATACAATTTTTATATTCAGCTTGATTTACTCAACATATCTTCAAGGCTTATCTATGTTCTAGTATGTATCAGAACTTTATCCATTTTTTTAGAGCTGAATACTATTCCGTTGAGTGTATTTACATTTTGTTTATCCGTTCATCACAGCTGGTGAACACTTGGATCACTTTCAATTCTTTTGGGGTCAGATGAAATGAAATTTAATTTCTTAATGTTATACTTTAAAGATTCTTGCAACAAATAAAGTGTTAGCTGTTTGTATTTTGGTATTTGCTTCATGAAACTTCTCCATGTTACCTACCCAGTCTTATTACAAGTAATAAAAACATGAAAATAGTAAGTTATAAGCAAAAATATCTAAGTTATTAACATCTCATTTAAAACTGTTATGAGCAAAATATTTGGGTTTATTAATAAATGACTAGCAATTTAGATATTAACACTTTGTAAAAGAGGGGAAAATTAGTGGCTATCTAGTAGTTTATGACTAAAGCAGCTCTAAAAATAATAAAAATTGTAAAAAAATAAAAACTTATTCTATAAGAATTTGCCCACCGGTAAGTTTAACAATAATGTCCAAAATACATCTATGGATTTTAATTCCAAGGAAACTAGCATGTTAATATATATATATATATATTTTTGCAAATCATCTGTCTTCTGCTTATTATCATATTTTAGTCACATCTGTAAATTCAAGCCTCAAGCCCTTTAAAAATCAAAGTGTATTATTATACTTGTCCCTTTGAAGCCACTAAGCTCCCCCATGTTAAAACAAAAACAGGGTATTGAGGTTTATTTCCACATTTATTTTTCTCATTTTAAAGATTTTGGATCCAGTTTTCCTAAAAGGATTCATGTTTGGGCAAGGATAGGAAAAAAGGGCAGGTAGAGTAAGAAGTAAGAGGGAAAGAGAGAGCAGCCTGGAGATTCATAGGAGTTTTATTATTTCTCTTACTCATCCCCTTTTTTGAAGAATTTGGACCAAAAAAGCTGAGAAAACCAAGGATCCGAGTGACATGCCCTAAGCTTCAGAGACCATATGCAATTTAGCACGAAGGTTAGTGTATTCCACATTAGAAACTTGTAGTGAAGAGCTTCAAATAAGCATTCAGCCAAAGTGCTCACTATTTCTAGCATTAAAAAACATATGCATTAAATATTCTGTTACATGAAGGGGACTTTAAAAGGCTGCTATCCTCAAAAGGCAAAATAGGGTTTTATGCACATCCATGAAACTGGAAGAAAATCCTTGCTTTTGCAGCAAATAAGGGATGGGAAGACTAAGTTAGTTGCACTAAACCATTAGTGACTAGAAAATGTCACTTTACTGAGTATAGTAGGCCTGAAAGGTCTTCCACTTGTAATTTAGTCTTCCACTCATATTAACCCCTGCCCTTAACTTCTTATCATCTATGCAAAAAAAGTCAGCCAATGCTGTCAGAGTTCAAAAGCTAGAGTTCAGCAGCAGAGGCTCCGCTCATTCATTACTTTTCCACTAATTGAAAAATAGAAACTGACAACAGTACTTTTGAGATGCATTTCATTTTTCCTAAGACTTATAGGATACTTCTGTTACCATTTAGAGGCTCTTCCCAGAATCTGTTTCCTGTCCTGCCAACAGAATAGTTATTCCTTAGGGTTTTCAACCAAGACTGCATAGGAGAAACGTGAGAATTAAGCAAAAAAAGGTACAATACCTGGATCCCATCCATTACCAATGAACAAAATTACTAGATACTTTCCCTGGTGCTTCCAATGTGCAACTAGGGCTGTACTTTAGAGCCACTTTCAGTCTTGATTCAGAAGGAATGACTTCCTCCTGGAGCTCAAGGACAGCTTCATGATTACAGTTAAGATTTTTATCTCATCTCCCTGGCCAGTGAGACATGAGGAGACATTGGCTAAGGGATCTTACCCATTCTTCTGTGAAAACTTCTAAAATTTTTTTCTGCCTGGTGTGAAGAGAATGGAGTCTGTAAGTACTAACAGTGCCAATAAGGGAGCAGTCTAGAGCAAAGCCAGGACTCCGAAGTAGGCAGGAAAAAAGTTATCACCCCCATATCCTTGGTGACAGCATAAATCCAACATCAAATGATGTCTCAACCAGGACTACCTCTGGTTTTGAGTTGAGTGAAATTCTGTTGGATTGCCCTTCATCTGTAACCTTAAGAACTTCAAATTAGAAAACATATCCTTTTTGATGCTCCATGAGGCTTGTGAGTAAAAATAATCTGCATCTGTGAGATTCATTTCATCATCCACATACCATCCCTGCTTTTCTTGACGTTAGGCCTAAGACACAACATTTGGATTTTCAAACAACTGTACTTTTGGATTTTCACTTTCAGTGTCCCCCTTTTTTCTCCCAGTTTTCACAAAATATAAGACCCTCCAAAGTTTCCCCATCCACAGAGATGAAAACCCAAAGTGCCCTGTATTTGTCTTATAGAATAGTATTTGTTTACGTAATATTTACATTTTTATTGCAGAAGTTTAAAAACTCCCTCATGAACATGCATAGGTTTCTCAACCATTTTTCTTATCAGCACATCTTTATTGGGCACTTACTAAACACCAAATGCCATTTTGTGAGGCAGTGGTGAACAAAACAAAGACCCTATCCTAATGGGCTCACATTTAATAGAGGCACAGAGGCTGTATATATTATACAAGAGGCCATATATATTAGATAGATAGATAAAATGTGTCAATAATAATAAGTGCTAAGAAAAAAATTGGTAAAGGATAGCTAATGATGAGGGGGGAGGGTATTGCTTTGTTCAGATTGGCCAGGAAAGACTCTCTGAGAAGATCGCATTTTAGCAGAGACCTGAAAGAGGTGTGGAGGAAACCATGTGGCTTTCTGCATTACAGGGTGTACCAGTTTGAATCTGTTGTATACCCCAGAAAAGCCATGTCTTTAATCCTCATTCAGTATTGCTGTGTGGAATCTTTTTGATTGTTTCCATTGAGATATGATCCACCCAATTCCAGGTGGTAACTTTTGATTAGATGGTTTCCATGGAGATGTGCCTCCACCCATTCAAGGTGGGATTACTTACTGGATCCCTTTAAGAGGGAACTGTTTTGGAAAATGCTTTAAAGCAACCGGAACCAGAGTCCACAAAGCCAGAGACCTTTGGCGATGAAGAAGAAAAACACCCTGGGGAAGCTTCATGAAACAAGAAGCTGGGAGAGAAAGTTAGTAGATGTCGCCAAGTGCCCTCCCAGCAAAGAGAGAAACCCCAAACTTCATTGGCTTTTCTTGAGTGAAGGTAACCTCTTGTTGGTGCCTTAGTTTGGACATTTACACAGCCTTAGAATTGTAAACTTGCAGCTTAATAAATTTCCCTTTTAAAAAGCCATTCTATTTCTGGTATATCGCATTCTGGCAGCTAGCAAACTAGAGCTCAGAGGAATTTGCATTACAGGTAGAGGGAACAGCAAATACAAAAGAGGTAAGAAGGGAGTATTTGGCTTGTTCAAGAAGTAGTGAAGAACAGTAGCGTGAGGGTGGAGTAGGGTATTGGGGTGGTCATAGGGATGTGATGGTGATGTTGGGAAGGAAAATGTTAGGTCATAAAAAATTGAGAGGTAGTCAGGGGCAGAAAAAGTCAGGCAAGGTGTGAACTTTGAGTTTTAATCTCTGTGGATGGGAAACTCTGGAGGGTCTTAAGCAAGGTGTGACATGACTGATTTAGGGACCCTACACATTGGAAATGAGGGTAGTTGTTGATAGCAAGACTCCAGGTTTCTTCAACCAGAGCAGCTTCACTTGGATCTATTATACATATTTGACTACTGAGTATTTTTTTGAGGAAAGATTTTGATTGTTATAAAAACTTCTGAAAATTACTGTTTTTTTAGAAACTAATTTTATTGAGAAATCTTCACTCACACAGAGTCCATACATGGTATATGTGCCTGTTTAAAAGGATTATATACCCTGGAAAAGCCTTGTTTTAATCCTAATTCATGTTGTGGAGGCAGCCATTTCTTTTAAACCCTACTCAGTACTGTAGGTTGGAAACCTGATTAGATTATCTCCACAGAGATGTGGCTGGCCCAATTGCGGTTATTAACCTTTGATTAGAGGGACGTGTGACCACCCATTCCAGGTGCATCTTGATTAATTTACTGGAATCCTTTAAAAGAGGAGTCATTTTGGAAACAGCACGAGAGTCATGAGAGTGACAAGAGCCTACACAGCAAGAGATCTTTGGAAATGAAGAAGGAAAATGCCCCTGGGGGAACTTCATGAAACAAGAAGCCTGGAGAGAAAGCTAAGAAAACTAGCAGACATTGCTATGTTCATTATGTGAATCTACATTTGAGAGAGAAAGCCTGAACTTCATTGACCTTTCTTGAATGAAGGTAACCTCTTGTTGGTGCCTTAATTTGGACATTTTTATAGATATGCTTTAATTTGGATGTTTCCATGACCTTAGAACTGTAAATTTGCAACTTAATAAATTCCCCCTTTTAAAAACTGTTCTGTTTCTGGTATATGCATTCTGGCAGCTGGCAATCTAGAATAGTATACAATCAGTGGTACACAATATCATCACATAGTTGTGTTTTCATCACCATACTCATTTTTAGAGCATTTGCATCACTCCAGAAAAAGAAATAAAAAGAAAAAAGGAAAATTCATACAACCCATACCACTCATCCCTCCCTCTCATTGATCACTAGTATTTCAATCTACCCAATTCTTTACCCTTTATCTCCCTTTATTATTTAATTATTTTTTATCCTTATTTTTTTTACTCATTTGTCCATACCTTAGATAAAAGGAGCATCAGACACAGGTTTTCACAATCACACAGTCACATTGTAAAAGGTATATCATTATACAGTCGTCTTCAAGAATCAAGGCTACTAGAACACAGCTCAACAGGGTCAGGTACTTCCCTCCAGTCACCCCTACACACCATAAACGAGAAAGGAATATCTATATAATGCACAAGAATAACCTCCTGGATAACTTTTCAACTCTGTTTGAACTCTCTCAGCCACTGAAACTTTATGTTGTTTAATTTCTTTCTTCCACCTTTTGATCAAAAAGTCCTTCTCAATCTCCTGATGCTGGATTCTGGCTCATCCTGGGAGTTCTGTCCCACATTGCCAGCGAGATTTATGACCCTGGGAGTCATGTCCCACATAGTGGGGAGGAAGGTGAATTCACCTGCCGAGTTGGCTTAAAGAGAAAGGTCACATCTGAGCAACAAAAGAGGTTCCTGGGGGTGACTCTTAGGCCTAACTTCACCTTTTTTAGGAATATGTTTCATAGAGGCAAACCCCAAGATAGAAGATTCAGCCTATTGAATTGGTTGTCTCCTCTGCTTGTGAAAATATTAGTAATTCCCCCAAATCGGAAAGTTTAATATTTCCTACTTTCTCCCCATTTACCCAAGGGGGGTTTGCAAACAAGTTTTTATTGTCTGCCCCAAATTACTCTGGGATATATCAGGACACCACACTAACCTTTACAAACCAAGAAGATCTCACGCCTTATTCATGATTCCAAGTACTTACGGTGTTCAACTAAACTGATTATACAACCTATACATTAAATTAGGTAATGTGCTACCCAAAATATAAATTTCACACCAAATAAACATCTCTCTCTTTGGTCTCACACAAAAGTTGAAGTTTTAAAATATGAACCATATCATCCTTTACCTTGTAGTCTGATCTACCCCAGTCCTATTCAGATCAGTTTCATTCATATCTCTAGTCAAAGTCTGATCACTTTTTCAACTTTTTTAACAGTTGCTGTTAATGGGGTATGCTGACTTTCCTAGTTTCAGAGCTCGAACTCTGAGTCTCAGGTGTTACATAAATAAATACCCAAAGTTTCTGGGAATGACAAGGTTATTTACAAATAGCTTAGTATCTCAGAATTTAGAAATAATAGTTACAACTCCTGAATATATAAATACCAGTGTGCAAATGTCCATTCCTGTCCCCAGTCTCAGTTCCTCCAAGTGTATATCTAGCAAGGGAACTGCAGAATTCTATGGCAACCCCACCCTTAATCTCTTGTGGAACCATGCTGCCCTCCAGAGAGGCTGCACCTCTTAGTTTCTCTACAACAGTGAATAAGTACCTCTCTTTCTCCACATTTTCTCTAGAAATTGTTTCTCTGCTCATTTTTAACAGTTTTATTCACACACCATACAATCCAACCTAAGTAAGTAAACATACCTTTGCCACCATAATCAATATGAACACATTTCCTTTTCTTCCACAAAGAATCCATACCCCTTCCCCCATACCCGCTTGTTGAAATTTAGTTTTGGCATAATGCCTTTGTTACATTCAGTGGAAGCATATTACAATGCTATTTTTGACCATAGACCCTAACTTGCATTGATTATACTTTTTCCTGTTTACTATCTCTATTAGTTTGTAAGTTGCCAGAATGTGATATTCCAGAAGTGGAATGGCTTTTAAAGAGGGAATTTAATAAGTTGCAAATTCATAGTTCTAAGGAAGTGAAAGTGTCCAAATTAAGGCTCCAACAAAAGGTTACCTTCATGTAAGAAAGGCCAATGGGTATGGAACATCTGTGTCAGCTGGGAAGTCATGTGGCTGGTATGTGCTGCTCCCTTGCTCCTGGGCTCCATTGCTTTTAGTCTCTATTCCTTTGGGGGTTCCTCACATTGCTTCTCTGGGGCTGGCTTTCATTTCTTGGCTTCCTTTGGCTCTCTCCACGTTCTGGCTTGCTTCGCATTTCATGGCCATATCTGCTGGGCTCCAAGCATCTCCAAATATCTCTCTCTGTTCTCCAAGTGTCTGCATCTGTGTCAGTTCTGCTCTGAATTTTCTGTCAATTCTGTCATTTCTGAGGTTTCTTCAAAATGTTTCCCCTTTTAAAAAAAGTTTCCCCTTTTAAAGATTCTAGTAAATTAATCAAGACTCACCTGGAGTGGGTGGAGTTGATTTAATCAAAAGGTGACACCCACAATTGGGTGCATCACATCACTATGGAGATAATCTAATCAAAAGTTTCCAACCTACAGTGTTGAATCAGGATCAGAAGAAATGGCTGCCCCCACAAGACTGGATCTGGATTAAAACATGACTTTTCTGGGGTGCATAACATTTTCAAACTGGCACGCCATCCATTTCAACACCTTGCAATGTTAACATTCATTTGTTCTCCCTCATGCAAAACGTTTTTATATTTGTACCATCATTAATCACCATCATTGTCCACTCTAGGCATTCCTAAATTATACCATTTCAGTCTTTATCCTCTATGTTTCCTTCTAATTTCATACATGCCCCCAGCCCTGCACCCTCAACCATCCCCACATTCAGCATACTTATATTATTGTCCTACAATCAGGTAGTATTGTGCTATCTATTTCTGAATTTTTACAATCAGTCCTGTTGCACAATCTGTATTCCTTCAGCACCAAATGCACAATCTCTACCCTCTTTCTTTCTCCTTATAATCTGTGTTCTTAACTTCAGCTCTCAAAGTTCACTCATTAATGTTAGTTCATATTATGAGACCATACTGTGTGTGTCACTTTTTTTTCTGGCTAATTTCTCTTGTCATAATGTCTTCAAGGTTCATCCATGTTGTTACATACTTTGTGACTTTATTCTGTCTTACAGCTGTGTGATATTTCATTGTATGTATACCACAACTTGTTTAGCCACTCATCTTTGATGGACATTTGGGCTGTTTCCATCTCTTGGCAATTGTAAACAATGCCACTATAAACAATGGTGTGCAAATGTTCATTTGTGTCCTTGACTTCAGTTCCTCTGAATATATACCTAGCAGTAGGATTGCTGGATCATATGGCAATTCTATATTTAGCTTCCTGAGGAACTGCCACACTGCCTTCCAGAGTGGTTGTACCATTTTACATTCCCACAGCAGTGGATTAGTGTGCTTCTTTATCCACAACTTTTCTAGCACTTGTTGTTTTGTCCTTTTTTGATAATGGCTTTTCTAGTGGGTGTCAGATGATACCTCATTGTGGTTCTGATTTGTTTTTCCCTAATAGCCAGTAAGGTTGAGCATCTTTTCATGTGCCTGTTAGCCATTTGTATTTCCTGTTCTGAAAAGTGTCTGTTCATGACTATTGCCCATTTTTTAATTGGGTTGTTTGTCTTTTGTTGTTGAATTGAAAAATCTCTTTATATATTCTGGATACTAAACGCTTATCTGATGTGTAGTTTCCAAATATTGTTTCCCATTGCATAGGCTGCCTTTTTACTTTCCTGACAAAGTTCTTTGATGCAAAAAAAGTATTTAATTTTGAGGAGATCACATCTATCTATTTCCTTTTTCAGTTCTCATGCCTTGGGTGTAAGGTCTAGGAAACCACATCCTATTACAAGACTTATAAGATATTTCCCTATATTGTATTCTAAAAGTTTTATGGTCTTAGCTCTAATGTTTAGATCTTTGATCCATTTTGAGTTAATTTTTGTATAGGGTATGAGATATGGATCCTCTTGCATTCTTTTGCATATGACTATCCAATTCTCCAAACATCATTTATTGAAGAGGCTGCTCTGTCCCAGGTGGGTTGGCTTGACTGCCTTATCAAAGATCAATTGTCCAAGGATGAAAGGATCTATATCTGAACACTCAATTCAATTCCATTAATCAGTATATCTGTCTTTATGCTAGTACCATGCTGTTTTGACCACTGTAGCTTCATAATATGTATTGAAGTTAGGTAGCGTGAGACCTCCCACTTCATATTTCTTTCTCAAGATATTTTTAGCTATTCATGGCACCCTACCCTTCCAAATAAATTTGGTTATTGGTTTTTCTATTTCTGCAAAGAAACTGTAGAGATTTTAATTGGTATTGCATTGAATCTATAAATCTGTTTAGGTAGAACTGACATCTTAACTATATTTAGTTTTCCAATCCATGAACATGGTATGCCCTTCCATTTTAAAAATATCTTCCATGATTTCTTTTAGCAATTTCTTGTAGGTATCTGTGTATAGACCTTTTGTATCCTTTGTTAAATTTATTCCTAAATGTTTGATTCTTTTGGTTGTTATTGTAAATGGAATTTTTTTTCTTGATTTCCTCCTCAGATTGCTTATCACTAGTGTATAGAAACTACTGATTTTTGCATTTTGCTCTTGTACCCTGCCACTTTGCTGTACTCATTTATTAGCTCTAGTAGCTTCTTTGTTAGATTTTTTTGGGATTTTTGACATATAGTATCATGTCATCTGCAAACAGTGAACGTCTTACTTCTTCCTTTCCATTTTGGGTGCTTTTTATTTCTTTTTCTTGTCTAATAACTCTGGCTAGAACTTTCAGCACAATGTTGAATAACATTGGTGACAATGGGCATCCTTATAGTGTTTCCTGATCTTCGAGAGAGAGCTTTCAGTCTTTCCAAATTGAGGATGATGTTAGCTGTGGGTTTTTCATATTTTCCTTTTATCATGTTAAGGAAATTCCCTTCTATTCTTATACTTTGAAGTATTTTCATCAAGAAAGGATGTTGAATTTTGTCAAATGCCATTTCTGCATCAATCGAGATGATCATGTGGTTTTTCCACTTTGACTTATTGATATGGTGTATTACATTAATTGATTTTCTTGAGTTGAACCAGGCTTGCACATCTGGAAGAAATCACACTTGGTTATTGTGCTGGTCTGAAATGATTTATGTACCCTAGAAAAGCCATGTTTTAATCCTAATCAGTCTTGTGAGAGCAATGATTTCTTCTAATCCTTATTCAGTACTATAGGTTGGAAATTTGATCAGATTATCTACACAGAGATGTGACTGTATCAATTGTGGGTATTAAACTTGATCAGATGGAGACATATCTCCATGTATTTTATATAGGTCTTGATTAGTTTACTGGAATCCTATAAAAGAGGAGAACTTTTGGAGAGAGTCCCTTTTGAGAATGAAGAGAGAGCCACAGAACCACAACAGAAGGATGAGAGAACCATAGTCCACAAGCCAGCAACCTTTGGAGATGAAGGAGGAAAATGCCTCCCACAGAGCTTCATGAATCAGGAGGCCAGGAAAGAAAGCTAGAAGACATGGCCATGTTCACCATGTGCTCTTCCAGCTGAGAGAGAAATATTGAACATCATCTGCCTTCTTGAACCAAGATATCTTTCCCTGGATGCCTTAGATTGATCATTTATATAGACTTGTTTTAATTTGGACAATTTCACAGCCTTAGAACTGTAAACTGGCAACTTATTAAATTCCTCCTTTTAAAAGCTAGCAAACTAGAACAGTCATCATGGATAATTCTTTTAATGTGTCGCTGGACTCAATTTGCAAGTATTTTGTTGAGTTTTTTTTCGCCTATATTCATTAAAGAAATTGGTCTGTAATTTTCTTTACTTGTAGTATCTTTGCCTGACTTTGGTATTAGGATGATGTTGGCTTCACAGAATGAGTTAGGTAGCTTTTCCTTTTCTTCAATTTTTTTGAAGAGTTTGAGCAGGATTTGCACCAGTTCTTTCTTGAAAGTGTGGTGGAATTCACATGTGAAGCCATCTGGTCCTGGACTTTTGGTTTTTGGGAGCTTCTTAATGACTGGTTTAATCTCTTTACTTGTGATTGGTTTGTTCAGGTCATCTGTTTCTTCTTGAGTCAATGTTATTGTTCATTCCTTTCCAGGAACTTGTCCATTTCATCTACATTGTCTAGTTCATTAGCATAAAGTTGCTCTTAGTATCCTCTCATTATGTCCTTTATTTCTGCAAAGTCAGTAGTTATGTCTACACTTCTATTTCTGATTTTATCTGTTGCATCCTCTTTCTTTTTTTTCTGTCAACCTAGCTAAGTGTCCATTAATTTTATTGATTTTCTCAAAGAACCAACTTCTGGTTTTGTTGATTTTCTTGATTGTTTTCATTATTTCTTTCCTGTTGTTTGTTTTGTGGTTAGTTTGCTGTTCTTTCTCTAGTTTGTTTCCAAGTGAACAGTTAATTCCTCAATTTTTGTTCTTTCTTCTTTTTTTAATATAGGCATTTAGGGCAATGTATTAGTTAGGGTTCTCTAGAGAAACAGAATCAACAGGGAACACTTGCAAATATAAAATTTATAAAAGTGTCTCACGTGACCGCAGGAACACAGAGTCCAAAATCCACAGGGCAGACTGCGAAGCTGACGACTCCGATGGAGGGTCTGGATGAACTCCACAGGAGAGG
>PVIY010060964.1:0-11411 GCA_004026745.1 Myrmecophaga tridactyla | reverse complement strand
AACACTAGAGACAGATACGAAGACAGAAGAGAGAGGTGTGGAGAAGAGTGTAGAAAGGACGACTATGAGTAAAGGTAAAAAGAAGGAAAATTAGATATGACATATAAAATCCAGAAGGCAAAATAGTAGAAGAAAGCACTACCCGTGCAGTAATAACACTAAATGTTAATAAATTATACTCCCCAATCAAAAGACATAGACTAGCTGAATGGATTAAAAAACAGGACCCATCTATATGCTGTCTCTACTCAAAGGACACAAGGCCAAGGACACAAATGGACATTTACACACCAATGTTTATAGCAGCATTATTAACAATTACCAAGAGATGGAAACAGCCAAAATGTCCATCAACAGACAGCTGACTAAACAAACTGTGACATTTACATAAGATGAAATATTATGCAGCTGTAAGACACAATAAAGTTATGAAGTATGTAACAACATGAATGGACCTTAAGGACATTATGCTGAGTGAGATTAGCCAGAAACAAAAGGACAAATACTGTATGATCTCACTGATATGAACTGACATTAGTGAATAAACTTGGGGAATGTCACTGGTAACAAACACCATCAGGAGATAGAAATAGGGTGAGATATTGGGTAATTGGAGTTGAAGGGATACAGATTGTGCAACAGGACTGATTGTAAAAACTCAGAAATGGACAGCACAATACTACCTAACTGTAATGTGATTATGTTAAAACACTGAATGAAGCTGCATGTGAGAATGATAGAGGGAGGAGGGCTGGGGACACAAATGAAATCAGAAAGAAACATAGATGGTAAAGATCGAGATGTATAATCTAGGAATGCCTAGAGTGTATAATAATAGTGAAATGTACAATGTACAAATTTTAAAAATGTTTTTGCATGAGGAAGAACAAAGGAATGTCATTATTGCAGGGTGCTGAAAATAGATGATAATTAATACTTTAAAATGTCACCTTATGTGTGACACTAAAGAAAAAAATGTTTATTTGTTACAAAATTTATATTTTGACTAGAGCATTTCCTAATATAACTCATGTAGATAGTTTGATTGAATGTCATAAGTACTTGGAATCTCCGGTAGGACATGAGATTTTGTTGGTTTGTCCAGAGTGATGACCCGATGAATCCCAGAGTGATTGATCAGTGACTGGAAATGTATTTGCAAGCCCCCTTTGGGGAATGGTGAGAGTGGGGAGAAATTCAACTTTCCCAAGTTGACTTCTTGATATTCTCACAAGCGGTGTGGACAACCAAAGCTATAGGCTGAGCCCCCAGTCTTGGGGTTTGTTCATATGAAACTTAACCCCACAAAGGATAGGTCAAGACTACTTAAAATTTAGGCCTAAGAGTCACCCCCAAGAGAGCCCCTTTTGTTGCTCAGATGTGGCCTCTCTCTCCAGCCAACATTACGAGCAGTCTCATGACCCTCCCCCTCTCTGCGTGGGACATGACTCCCAGGGGTGTGGACCTTCCTGGCAACATGGGACAGAGATCCTGGAATGAGCTGAGACTCCGCATCAAGGGACTGAGAAAAACCCTAGAATGAGCTGAGAATTAACATCAAGGGATTGAGAGAATCTTCTCGACCAAAAGGGGAAGAGTGAAATGAGACTGTCAATGGCTGAGAGATTCCAAACAGAGTGGAGAGGTTATCCTGGAGGTTATTCTTATGCATTAAGTAGATATCACCTTGTTGTTCAAGATGTAGCGGAGAGGTTGGAGGGAACTGCCTGAAAATGTAGAGCTGTGTTCCAGTAGCCATGTTTCTTGATGATGATTGAACAATGATATAGCTTTCACAATGAGACTCTGTGAATGTGAAAACCTTGTATCTGATGCTCCTTTTAGCTACTATATCAACAGAAGAGTAGAACATATGGAATAAAAATAATTTATTATTTTTATAATGAACAAATGTTAAAATAAATTTAGTTTGAAATGCTAGTGGTAAATGAAAGCGAGGGGTAAGGGGTATGGTATGTATAATCTTTTTTTTTTCTCTGTTATCATTTTATTTCTTTTCTAAATCGATACAAATGTTCTAAGAAATGATGAATATGCAACTATGTGATGATATTAAGAATTACTGATTGTATACGTAGAATGGAATGATATCTTAATGTTTTGTTTGTTAATTTTTTTAATTAATAAAAAAAGTTTAAAAAAATAAAATAAAATAAAAGCCAATCCGTCTCTGGTGTGTTGCATTCCAGCAGCTAGCAAACTAGAACAGTAGGCATGTTTTCTCTTTTGTAAGAATAAGCTTCATAGGGACGATCCCCAAGATTGAGCCTCTTAGCCTTTTGAACTTATCACCAAAGATCTTCTTGACCTCACCTCGACCTCCCACTCTCCCACTTGTGCCTTTAAGACCTTGTCTTTATCCACAGGAATGCCTCACCTTTCACATGCTGAAATACAGGAATCAACTTTCTGAGCACAGCCTCTGATCTGTGCCTTCCAGTTTTTGGGCTTCCTCTTTTTCACCACCCCTGCATTTTGATTACAGAGTTTTTCAGTCCTTTAATCCCTGTACCCTATCAATCTGTTCCCACTTGGCCTTCCTTTAATCCTTATCCTGCCTAGTCTCCGTGGTGTATCTCTTCAGCTTGCTCACATTTCTCCTTTAAGGGGAGCTTCATGTAGAATTGAGGAAAACAGCAAAGTCAGACATATGGAGAGGAAGCCAGGAATAGTCATATGTCTGAGCTTCAAGGAGCTGGGACCAGGTTTTACAGCAGCCCTAGCGACCCGTTTATCTTATCCACACCCCAACTTCCTATTCCTGAACTGCTGGCGTTTGCTTATTCCCCCCATCACTGTGAATCAGTCCATACTGCCCTTATGATTGCCAACCAACTACACTACCCTTTCCTCTAACCCGTCTTTTCTCTGCCTCTTTACCTTTACTTAATCATAGTTTCTGCCTCTCCTTGGTTTCTACTGCTTCATGAATGTTACACTATAGCCTTTCCTCATGTTTCTTTTGACTTCTGATCTCATCATGGTTCAAATTCCCAGGAGAAAGGATCTTATTGGTTGAAATATTCACCATCATACTTATTTGGGCAGAGCTTCCATGCCAGGTAAACTTATAAGCAGCTGACCAGCCTCTAGATGGGTTGTTCTTGGCTCAGGGCTTGCTGCTAGTCCAATCAGCTGAGGCCAAGGTTGCTGCAAGTCACATGATACCCGCCATGGCTGTCTATGTGTCAGTCACTGGCCAGAGGTGCTGCCTCGGCAGAAAGCCATGTTGTGGTAGGCATCTTATTTGGCCTGTCCAGTCTCACTAGACTTGACACCTATCCCCCTTTCCCTCCTTTATACCCAGCCTGTGAACTGCCAGGCTTTGAATGGAATTGGCCATTTGACTTCTCTGAGCCCCCCGACCGGCTGCACAGGGCTACCAGAGTAAACCACATAAGTGTGAAGATTGGCATCGCAGAGAATTTTTGGGTTCCAAACAAGCTGGCTCGTAAGGACCACCTGACAATCCTGCCACATGCCTCTAGCCAGCCCTTCTCACTTTCCACTCAGTGGATCTTCCAGACTTTCTCTACAGATTGTTAACTTGGAAGGGAAGGTGACAGATTGAACATATGCATTTACTGTATCTCCTTCCTGAAACTACACTAAAACAACAGTAAAAGACTTTTTAAAAAGCAAACATCCTCAAGGACAAAACTAATGGGACAAGAGATAAGAGCAACAAACTTTTGGTAGTTGGAAAGCAGATGGTAGAGGAGTAACTGCTATGGCAGACCCATGGAAGCTGGGGCAATGGGGAAAGCTGGGCATCAACCCAATTTACATTTCAGAACCCAAACATGGCTTACAAATTAGCAGTGAAAATTGGAGTGAATATGGAGATTCAGCTGAAAATCAGTTTAAGAGGCAGTTAGATCTCCAGATGCCCTTCCCCAACCCAGCAGAATTCTGGAAATGTATTCTTTCAAAAGGATAAAACAAAAGGTCTCTGAACTAGGGAATATCAGACACAGTACAGAGGGTACCATACTGAAAACAGGGAGAGAAAATGAATAGTTACATACAGAATGCAGAGCACTCTGAGTCCTCTTGCCCCACTCAGTTCCTCAAGAGCTGACAGGCAGACATAGGCATCAGACTGAAAGATCTTTCTCTGGAATGTGTGATGATACCAAGAGAAAGAAATTATGGAGATTAACATTAGGGTTCATAATAAAACAGCACAGGTAGATAATTCTACAACAAAGCCCATAGTTGACAAGTCCCACCCCTTCCAATCAGTTTTTCAGTGCTCCATTCCTTTTTCTTTTTCCTTTTTAATTAGCTATACACACAGATGCAGAGAGCTCGGTCCTACAAATCCTCATGTTGGTGGTACAAGCTCCAGGTTCAGGCTGCCCTGTGGGAGACTCAGGTGGCCTTCCACTGGAAGTGACATTCATGACTCTCACAAAACAGCTTTGACGTTTTCACATTTTCATTAAGTAGCTTCCTTCCGTTATTTTATTTAGAAGACTTTGTGGTACAATTTTTTTTCTTTTTTTCTAAATTATAAACAACAAACAAGCATTCTTGACATACAAACTTTTTTTTCTTTTTAACGGGCAAATAATTTGCTTTATTGTTTTTCTTTTCCTTTAGTTCCTCAAGGCCAAGTACAGTGCTCCATCCTTTTTTTTTTTTTTTTTTTTTTTGCATGGGCAGGCACCAGGAATCGAACCCGGGTCTCTGGCATGGCAGGTGAGAACTCTGCCATTGAGCCACCATGGCCTGCCCTCTGTTCTTGAATAGACAAGATGACAAAAGATTACTTGACATCAGAGGGAAGACTCTCACATGAAATGCAGAGACCAAAATCCAGAGGAAAGCAATTTTTGAGAAACAGGGATTGGAAGGATAAGGAACCTTAAAAAAACAACTTATTAACTTCCGTAGAGAGATAATATAACATAATATAGCCATGAAACAAGAACAAGATGCAATAAAAAGGAATATTCAGAGAACAAACAAGAGCTTTGTGGTGGCACAAATTTTAAAAATTCAAAAGATGGGAGTTTTGCTTTTGCCTAAGATATAGAAAGTTACAAGAGAACCTCATTCTAACCGTACAAAAAGAAGTTGAATATTTTAAAAACTCATCGAGTTGGGATTTTTTCTTTCAAACTCATCAGGGAGTTGAAGTAAAAAAAAAGAAAAAAGCATAGCGAACAAAAATCCAAAAATTGACAAGTCCTCCTTAGGAAACAAGAGAACCATGGCTGCTTTCATCCTTGGCAGAGCAGCAGCAGCAGCAGGAGGAAGCTGCCATAAACTTCTTTAAGGCGAAAACACAGGAATTTTGAACAAATATTTAGAGGTCAAATGTGAATGGCGTGACGGTTTAGAACGTCCAGTAGCCCCAGGCACTGAGAGCTTACACTCACCTACCCACTCTTTTCTGTGGGCCTTTCCAAGAAAACCTGGGTCATGGCAGATGGGTTGAGAGATCTTCTTTGACGTATAGATGTGCTAGGGTCGCTGATGTCTGACTACAGGCACAAGAGTTGAGAGCAACTCCACCAGCACTCCAGATTTTCTCCCGAGTATCAATCAGTGGCCACTGGGGACAGAAGAAGGGCAGGAAAGCTGAGAGAGAGCACCCTTGGGGTATAGGGACACAAGGTATGCTGAAGTCATAAGGTGAGGGAGGAGAACTGAGATCAGTGTTCCAGGTTTTCTAAGCTAAGAGTACAAAGCAGAGGCCTGCTATGACAGGGATAGAGGTGACATATTCATGGCTCTGCTGAAGTCTGAAGGCAACGCAGGAGAACTGAGGCAAAGCCTCCAGGTACTCAGATCCCAAGCATTGCTAAAGAGGAGGTTCTGACCCTTCCCTGAAATAATTTGAAGTCCATGGTGAAAGGAATCCCCTAAAGCAACAATAAACCCCATTCTTGGCTTAACTACAGATCAGATTGACTTAACACACCCATAGCACACACAACCACACACACACACACACACACACACACAAATGGCCTGATATAAGAAGAGGCATGCCTTTTGTGAAGGCATAAATGTTATCCATTGCATTCTCGACCACTATATTACATAGAATATATATATAAAATATATGACTGGCATTCAATTAAAAAGATCACAATATATGTGAAGAAGCAAGGAAATATGACCCCTCATCAAGAGAGGAAACAGTCGATGGAACCACACTCATAAATGGCCCACATATTGGAATTATCAGAGATATTAGGATAATGATTATAAATATGTTAAACAATCTAGTGCAAAAAGATGGACAGTATATGAGAACAGATGAGGAATTTCAGCAGAGAAATGAAAGATAGTTAAAAAGAGCCTAATAGAAATGCCAGAAAAGGAAAAAATAAAATAGAGAGGAATCATCTTGATGGGATTTTCAGCAGACTGGACATGACAGAGTCGTGAATCAGTGAACTTGAAGACAAGTAAATAGAAATTATCCAAACTAAAACACAAAGAGAAAAAAAGTGGGGAAAGCAAGGACAAAAGCAACTGAGATCTGTGGAATGGTATTAGATGGTCTAACATAAGTGCAAAGAAGTATTTGAAGAGGAATGACCAAAACCTTTCCAAAATTGATGAGAGACATCATCAACTCACAGATCCAAGAAACTTCGTGATACCCAAGCAGGAAAAAATACAAAGAAAACCTCACCTAGGCACATCACAATAAAACTGTTGAAAGACAGAGAAAAAACAGACAACCGTGAAAGCAGTCACAGAAAAAAAGACAGGCTACAAACACAGGAGAACGATCATAGCGATGGCTGGCTCTCATCCAAAACAATCGAGTCTGGAATAGAGTGGAGCATCTTTAAATGATGAAAGAAAAATAAAAACTCTCAATCCAGAATACTGTAACAAGTAAAAATATTCTTTAAAATGTAAGGCAAAATAAGGCCTCATCTCCACATGAGAACAAATAAAGAATTCATCTCCAACAAGCTTGTAAAAAGAGAAATTTAAAAATAAATTCTTTAAGGCCGAAGAGAAATGATATGAAGCTGAAGGGAGGAATGAAAAACACTAGAAAGAGTAAATCTACTTGGATATTTACTGTTTGCAGGAAAAACAATAGCAATATAATATAAAGTTTAGTAGTGCATGTGAAAGTAAAATATATGGGGCCATGGTGACTCAGCAGGCAGAGTTCTTGCCTACCATGCCAGAGACCCGGGTTCGATTCCTGGTGCCTGCCCATGCAAAAAACCAACAGAAAAAAACCAACAGGGTTGCACGGGTAGCTCAGTGGTTAGGATGCCCGCCTTCCATGCAGGAAACCCAGATTCCATTCCTGGACCACGCACCCAAAAACTATATATAATATATATATATATATATGACAGCAAGAATGCAAAGAGTGGAATGGCAGTAATTAGAATACTGTTGTAAAGTTCTTGCATTTTCATGAACTAGTAGTTATTTTTTTGAAGACAGACTGTGCTAAGTTAAAGATATAAATTGTAATCTCTAGAGCAACAACTTAAAAATAACACAACATGCATAACTAAAAAGTCAATAAAGGACATGAAGTACAAAAATCATATTCAGTTTGTCCCCCCCCCAAAAAAAAGCAGAAAAGGAGAAAAAGAGGAACACATGATGGATGGAACAAATATTACTCAAACGCTAGTGTGTTTGATGAAGATGGTAGCAATAATTATATTACATTAAATATAAATGGACTAATTGGATTAAAACTCTGTTAGTTATTATTGCTGCACAACAAACCACCCCAAAACTTAGCGGCTTAAAATGACAACAATAATTTTCTTATTGCTCATGGTTTTTGTGAATCAAGAATATGGGTGCAATGGTGGTTCAGTGGCAGAATTCTCGCCTGCCATCCATGCCAGAGACCTGAGTTTCATTTCCGGAACCTACCCATGCAGGAAAAAAAAAAAAAGGGAATACGGGGAAGGACTGAACTGGGCCATTCTGGCTCAGCATCCTTTAGCGCTTCTTGTCAGGCAGTGACAAAAGCTGGAACAGTATGAGGCTGGGAGCAATGCAGGGTTGGCTGAGCATTTCTCCTTCATCATACTGTCTCAGGGCTTTTCCATGTGGTCTCTCCATGAGGGCTAGTTTGGACTTCCTCCTGAAATGGTAGCTTTGGGGAAGTTGAGCTGCCTACATGGGGACTAAAGGCTTGAAGAGTGAACATCCCAGCAGACAAAGCAGAAGCTGCACTGCATTTTTTGACCTAGCCTCAGAAATCCAGTCAATTCACTTCTACCATATTATGTTGATTACAAGCAAGCCACAAACTCGCCCAGATTAAAGGGGGGGGAGGATTAAACCCCACCTCTCGATGGGAAAGTGGCAAGGTTCCAAAAGAGCATGTGGGATGGGAGATATTGTTGCGGCTACCTTTGAAAAACACAATCTGCCACATGCACCAGTTAAAATACAGAGACTGTCAGACTAGATAAATAGCTATATGTTATTTACAAGAAACACACTTTAAGCCTGAAGACACAGACGAGTAGAAAGTGAACGGACAGAAAAGATACATCATGCAAACGTAAAAAAGCCGGTGTGACTATATTAATATCAGATAGCGTCAAACTTGAGACAAAGAGAATTGCCAGAGATAAAAAGGGATACTTCATAATGAAAAAGGGTCAAAATAATCAAGAAGGCATAATAAGAAAGATAGATGGATTTCTAGATAGATAGATCTAGTCGGCAGATAGAGAAAATGATATGGCAAATGTGGCCAAATGTTAAAATTGGCAGATCTGAGTATCTGCGGTGAGGAAGGTAAGTGGAGTTCTCTGTGATTCGCATTATTTTTGCAACTGCCCTGTAAGTTTTAAATTATTTCAAAATGAAAAATCTTAGGGGGAAAGAAAGAGAAGACAAAACTAATAAAGTTCCCAAATGAGTGAAATAAAAATCAGCAGCACGAAAGAGGTCTAGAAACAGGCAAATCTACAAACATAGTTGGAGACTTCACCATCCCTTTCTTAGTAATTGATATAAAACAGGTAGAAAAAAAATCAATAAATATATAGAAGATTTGAAAACATTATCAACAAATCGACTTCATTGATAGTCACATGGCAGCACGCCTAACAGCAGCAGAACATACATTCGTCTCAGGTGCCGTTGTTACATTCACCAAGACAGACAACATTCTTAGCGACTAAACAAGCCTCAACAAATCACAAAGGATATAAATCACACAAAGTATGATTTCTGACAACAAGGATGTTGAATTAGAAGTCAATAACAAAAAGATATCTAGAGCATTTCCAAACAGTTGGAAATGAAAAAAATATATATATATATATGTCTACATAACTCATGGATTAAAGATGAAATTAGAAAATATCTTTTACCAAATAAAAACATAAATATAAAACATAAAAATTTGGGACGCAATTGTTACTAGCAAGGGAAGAAAATCCCTAATCAAGTATTTAAGCCTCCACCTTAGAAGAAACTAGAAAAGAAAAGCAAATTAAACCCAAAATAAGCAGAAGAGAAGAAATAAAGATAAAGGGCAGAGACCAATGAAATAGAAAACAGAAAATCGAAATAGTAAATACGTGAAACCAAATGTTGGTTCTTCGAAAAGATCAATGAAATTGATAATCCTCTAGCCAGATTGATCAGAAAAAAAAATGGAGAGAAGACACAAATGACCAAAGTCAAGAATATCAAGGGACTCTTTGATGATGACGGTATAACTATATAGCTTTCATCTTGTGACCCTGTGGTTGTAAAAACCATGTGACTGACACTCCCTTTATCTAGCGTATGGACAGAGGAGTAAAAACATTAAGACATGCGTGAAAAAAATAATGTAATAGGTCAGTAATGTGTGGGAAAACACACCTACCTAAACTATGCAATAATTATAGTACTACTTTAATAATCTTTTGTCAGTTGCAACTACTGTTTAAATAACTGTAAAATTACCAAAAATAGAGGCTATCCTCAATTGTAACAAATTTTCCACACCAATGCAAGTGTTGGGTGTGGGGTGGTATATAGGAACCCTCTATTTTGTGCAGGATTGTTCTGTAAACCTACAACTTCTCTAATAAAAAAGTAAAGAAAAAGAATATCAAGGTGATATCACTACAGATCCTATAAACATTAAAATGATGATAAGGCATATTGTGGACAACTTATGCCGATACATTCAACAACTTGGACGAAATAGACAAATTCCTTGAAAGACAAACTACCAAAGCTCATTCAAGAAGAAATAGATAACCTGAATAGCCCCATGTCTATTAAAGGAGTTGAATTTTAGTTAAATGCTTTCCCAGAAACAAAACTCAGGCTTATATGGCTTCACTGGTGCCTTCTACCAAATATTAAGGATGAAATGCTACCAATTCTACACAAACTTCCAGAAAATAGAAGAGAAGGGAACACGTCCCAACTTATTTTACAAGGTCAGCATTACCTTGATACCAAAACCAAAGACATTCTAAGAAAACTACAGACCAGCAACCCTCATGAATACAGACATAAAAATTCTAAACAAATTTTCAGCAAATAAAATCCATCAATATATAAAAAGATACCACATGATAATCAAGCGAGGTTACTCTCAGGAATGCAAGGTTGCTTCTGCTATTGAAAATCAGTCAGTGTGATTAACCATATTAGCAGAACAAAAAAAAAGTCCACAATTATCTCAGTAGATGCAGAAAAACACTTGATAAAATTTAACACCCACTAGTGGTAAAAGTTCTCAGTAAGCTAGGAATAGAAGGAAACTTCCTCAGCCTGATAAATGGCATCTATGAAAAACCTAGAGAAAATACTATATTTAAGGGCGAAGGACTGACTGCTTTTTCTTTATGATCTGGAACAAGAGAAGGATGACCGTTCTCATAAGTTTAGTCCAACGTTGTTTTGAGGTCCTAGCTAGTGCAATAGGTTCGAAAGGAAAAAGTAAAACTGTCTTTAGTCACAGATAGCATGGCTGTCTATGTAAAAAATCCTAAGGAATCTACAAAACACCGGTAGAACTTATAAGTGAGTTTAACAAGGTTGCAGAATAAAAAATGTGCAAAAATCAAAAGTATTTCTGTACGCGAGTAATAAACAATCAGGAATTGAAATTTAAAAGTACAGCTTGCATTTGATCAGTGACTAGAAAAATATTTGCAAGCCCCCTTCAGGGAATGGTGAGAACGGGGAGAAATTCAACTTCCCCAAGTTGAACTCTTGATATTCTCACAAGCAGTGTGGACAACCAAAGCTATAAGCTGAGCCCCCAGTCTTGGGGTTTGTTCATATGAAACTTAACCCCACAAAGGATAGGTCAAGTCTACTTAAAATTTAGGCCTAAGAGTCACCACCAGGAGGGCCTCTTTTGTTACTCAGATGTGGCCTCTCTCTCCAGCCAACATGATGAGCAGTCT
>PVIY010060963.1:0-11419 GCA_004026745.1 Myrmecophaga tridactyla | reverse complement strand
ATTCATGCGCTTCAGATTGTCACTCAATTCCCTGAGTCCCTGCTCATATTTTTCCATTTTTCCCCTATATTTTGTTTTTATTGTTGGATTTCAGACGTTCCATCCTCCAGTTCACTAATCCTATCTTCTGCCTCTCGAAATCTACCATTGTAGATTTCCATTGTTTTTTTTTTCATCTCTTCTACTGTGCCTTTCATTTCCATAAGTTCTGTGATTTGTTTTTTTCAGACTTTCAATTTCTTCTTTTTGTTCATTCCTTGCCTTCTTTATATCCTCCTTCAATTCATTGATTTGGTTTTTGATGAGGTTTTCCATGTCTGTTTGTATATTCTGAATTAATTGTTTCAACTCCTGTATCTCATTTTAATTGTTGGTTTGTTCCTTTGACCGGGCCATATCTTCAATTTTCCTGGTGTGATTTGTTATTTTTTGCTGGTGTCTAGGCATTTAATTACCTTAATTAGTTTATTCTGGAGATTGCTTTCACTTCTTTTGCTTAGTGTTTTCTTGCTTGATGAATTTGTTGTCTATCTGTTCTTTGACATTCAGTTCAGCTTTTTCTGGACCACTAGCTTAGGTTTTGTTTAACAGAGGAGAATTTTCCAGTTCTTGTTTTCTTGTTTCTTGACCTGCCTGTATGGTGCCTTCCCGCCCCCCCCCCTGCCATCCAACACTTAGAAGGTCTACTTAGGTATTATAGACCCCAGCCAGATTTTTCCCGACCAAATTGGCCTCCTATCAGGAGGAAAGAGTCACCTGCATCAGTTTTCCCTGAGGGTGAGACCCAGTAGGTTGAAAGACTTTCCTATGAAGTCTCTGGACTCTATTTTTCTTATCCTGCCCAGTGTGTGGTGCTTGTCTGCCTGCAGGTCCCACCAGCCTAAGATGATGTTGTACCTTTAACTTTGGCAGACTCTCCCAACTGGGGGTGTGGTGGAGACAGAGGAGAGGTTGTAGGCTGGTTTTAATGGCTTCAAATTACCAAGGCCTGGTGTCTGAGTTCCTTAAGGGAGGGATTCCACCTAAGTTGGGCTTCACCCCTCCCTGGGGAAGGTACAGGTTCCAGACAAGCCCTCATATGAGCTTGTTTCTGCCTATGCCTGGGGCAGTTGCGGCCTGATAAGTCCTGCCATTGTATCCAAGGGTAGTCAAGCCTCCATAGAAACACAGCCACCAAAACCTCTGTTTCTTATTTTTTCTTTTTCATCATTCCTGCCCCCTTGGTGCTGGGGCAAAAATGAGCGACCTCCACTTTGACCAGGTTCATTTGAGCTGGGGGCCTATTTTTAGTTGTCAGAATTTGTTAATTAACTCCACAATTGGTGTTCGGAATTACCCTTGCTGCTGGTAAAGTTTCTTTCCTTTCCCCTCTGGGAAGCAGCCTGTAGGGGAGGGGCGCCAGCCGCCGTGGCTTGGGAAACTCATGGTTTTGGGGGGGGCTTGCAGTCTGTCCACCTGGTCCAGACTGGGGTATGTTGTGTGTCTGGTCACTGACATGGCCCAGGAGCTGTTCTGTACTGTTTCTGGTTATTTAGTAGCTGTTCTGGAGGACAAACTAAATCACACACATTGCTAAGCTCCATTGGTCCACCATTGTTCAGACCCTCTTTTAGAGCTGCCGGTATCACAGCCTGCCCTGCAGATTTTGGATTCTTCCATTCCTATGGTTGTGTGACACACCTTTATAAATTTCGTATTTACAGATATCTCCTATTGGTTCTGTTTCTTTAGAGAATCCTGACTAATACAAGTTTTATACTTAGCTTCCTGAGGAACTGACAAACTGTCTTTCACAGTGGCTGTACCATTTACATTCCCAACAGCAGTGAATAAGTGTTCCTATTTCTCGACATCCTCTCTGTTTGTTCTGTTTGTTCCATAGTGGCCCTTCTAGTAGATGCGAAATGGTTTCTTATTATGGTTTTGATTCACATTTCTCAAATAGCTAGTGATGTTGAGCATTTTTTCAGGTGCTTATTAACCATCTGTATTTCCTCTTTGGAAAAATGTCTATTCAAGCCTTTTACCCATTTTTTAATTGGGTTGTTTATTTTCACATTGTTGAGTTCTAAGAGCTCTTTATATATTTTGGATACAAAATGTAGTAGTCTTTCATTCAATGTGTGCTTTGAAAATATTTACTCTCAGTCTTTGGCTTGTCTTTTCATTCTACATATCTGTGTGTCTATTTTTGGGCTCTCTATTCTGTGCTTTTGGTCTAATGTATGTTATTTCACCAATACCAAATTGTCTTGATCACTAAAGCTTTATACTAAGTCCCGAAGTTAGGTAGAGTCAGCCCCCCAACTTCGTTCTTCTTCAGTATTGTGTTGGCTATTCAGGGCCTTTTGCCTTTCCCTATAAACTTTAGAATCAGTTTGTCAATACCCACAAATTAATGTCCTGGGATTTTTATTGGGATTGCATTGAATCTATATATCTAATTGCAAAAACTGACATTTGAACAATATTGAGTCCTCCTATCCACCAACATGGACTTATCTCTCCATTTATTTAGATCTTTTATTTTTTTCATCACAGTTCTGTAGTTTTCTTCATACAATTTTGTACATATTTTATTATAGTTACACCTAACTATTTCATTTGTGTTGCTGGTGTAAATGGTTTGCTATTGATTGCAAATTCCAAAGATCAGGAATATCATCACCAAGATGGTGGAGTGAGACAATCCTCTGTTCTGTCACCTGACAGTATTTTTTGAACATGCAGAAATTGGTACAAACATTTTATTTAGAGCTCTGGAAAAAATTTAAAGGGTTGCAATAACTGGGCAAGTGCCAAATCAAGTAAAATGGCAGAAAAATCTTATTGCTCTCTTGCTGACCCTTCCCTCATTCTCTCCCTTCTCAATGTAAGTCCAGCCCATGACCCCAGTAGGGGCTCCTGGTCCCAGTTCCAGAGGGATCATAATAACCCTTATGCAATATAGGGGTGCATATATATCTATAACAGCTGTGCTGGCTTGAAATTATTATGTACCCCACATAAGCCATGTTTTCTTTCCTCATCCAATCTCGTGGGGGCAGACATATTGTTTATGGTATGTGCCAGTTTGAAAGGATGTATGTACCCTAGAAAATCCATGTTTTAATCCTAATCCCATTTTTTAAAGGCAGCTGTTTCTTCTAATCCCTACTTAGTAGTGTATGTTGGAAACTTTAATTAGATTGTTTCCATGGAGATGTGACTCACTCAAGAGTGGGTGTTAAACTGGATTAGGTGGAGACATGTCTCCACCCATTCCAGGTGGGTCTTGATTACTTTACTGGAATCCTATAAAAGAGGAAACATTTTGGAGAAAGCTGGAGATTCAGAGACAGCAGAGAAGAATGACAGAGCCACGAGAAAACCACAACAGAGAACACTGCAAAACTAAGAAGCAGAGAGTCCACCAGCCAGCAACTTTTGAAGATGAAGAAGGAAAATGCCTCCCAGGGAGCTGGAGAGAAAGCTAGCAGGTGACGCTGTGTTCACCATGTGCCCTTTCAGCCAAGAGAGAAATGCTGACCATGTTCACCAAGTGCCTTTCCACTTGAGAGAGAAATCCTAAACTTCATCAGCCTTCTTGAGTCAAGGTATTCTTTCCTGGATGCCTTAGATTGGACATTTCTATATACTTGCTTTAATTGGGACATTTTGTCAGCCTTAGAACTGTAAACTAGCAACATATCAAATTCCCTTATTTAAAAGCCAATCAGTTTCTGGTATATTGCATTCCAGCAGCTAGCAAATTAGGATAGGGTGGAAACTTTGGATTGTTTCCATGGAAATGTGACACACCCAATTGTGGGTGTGACCTTTTGATTAGATGGAGATGTGACTCTGCCCACTTAACGTGGGTCTCGATTAGTTTACTGGAGTCCTTTACAAAGAGAAACATTTTAGAGAAACCTGAGAGCCAACACAGATGCAGACGTTTGAAGATGTTTGGAGTGCCAACAGAGAGAGCAGATGACTAGACAAGGACATTTGGAGATGCAGAGTCCAGAAGATGTCACCATGTGTCTTTCCATGAGATGCTGAGTGTTCTAGTTTGCTAGCTGCTGGAATGCAACACACCAGAAATGGATTGGCTTTTAATAAAAGAGTATTTATTTAGTTAAAAACGTGTAGTTCTTCAGAGGAAAGGCAGCTAACTTTCAACTGAGGTTCTTTCTTATGCAGAAGGGCACAGGGTGATCTCTGCTGACCTTCTCTCCAGGCCTCTGGGTTCCAGCAGCTTTCCCCAGGGTGATTCCTTTCTGCACCTCCAAAGGCCTGGGCTGAGCTGTGAGTGTGGAGATGAGGTATGCTGAGCTGGTTAGGCTATGCTATGTTGAGCTCTCTCATTTAAGCTTCCAACTAATTAAATCAAACATTGCAGCAGGCACGCCTCCTAGCCAACTGCCTCAACTGTTGTAATCGGCAACAGATGAGGTTCACATGCCATTGCCTCACATACACAGCAATAGAACTAAGCACCTTCACCTGGCTAAATTGACACCTGAACCTAACTATCACACTAAGGAAGCCAGAACCCAGAGTTGTGTCCCAGAGGATATAAGTGAAGGCCCACAGACATTTAGAGTGGAAACTACTGGCATCAGAAGCTGGAAGCAACAGAACTACCTACAAGGACCATGAGATGCCAGCCATGTGCCTTCCTATGTGACAGATATTGGCCTTTCTTGAGTCAAGGTACCTTTTCCTGGATGCCTTAGTTTGGACATTCTTATAGCCTTAGAACTGTGAATTTATAACTTAATAAATTCCCTTTATAAATGCCACTCCATTTCTAGTATATTGCATTCTAGCAGTTTTGTAAACCAAAACACCAACCCACCTAGTGATAGCATAAAGTACCCCAGGATGCTTGTCTCTGTTTTGCCAGTCTCAGAAATTCCTCTGGACATAGAAGCAGTTTACAGGGGAGCCAAAACACATTAGAAAACAATCAAACTTCAGCTGCTTGAGGCAAAGTATCATGAGCTTTAAGACATACGATAGAGTACCCATCACTGGGAGGAAAGATTATGAATTCACTGGAGTAAGAGGGACATTTGGAAAATCCATGTAAATGGGTGAATTAATAAGGTCAGGTGCATGCTCAGGACAATATACATGTTCAGAAAAGATCAGGGAGAACCCTATACATTTGCCTTGGGCTGTTATTTAGCCTTGTTGTTAGGCTGACTAAACACTGAAAGATAATACTTGTACTGATTCAATCTGCAAGAACTGGCAAAGGTGTTTTCTTTTATTTCATTTTTTTTCTCTTTTCCTTCCTTCCTATCTTCCTTCCTTCCTTTTTTTTTTCTGCTGTCACTCAAGGAAATTTATATCATACCATTGACTGGATACAAGATTAAGGAACAACACTTCAATGACTAAAAACTTCCATAATTTGCATAATATTAAAATGTTCAGTGTACAACAAAAAATTACAAGGTACACGAAGGAACAAAACATTGTATCAGAAACCATCAGTAAATGAGCCCAGGCTATGGACATACTAGACAAAGACTTTTTCTTTAAAAAAAAAACTGTCTTAAATTTGCTTGAAGAGCTAAAGGAAAACAGGTACAAAGAACTAAAAGGAAAATGATATTTGAACAAAATGAGAATTTCAATAAAGAGACAGAAATTATTAAAAGGGACCAAACAGAAATACTGGAGCTGAAGACCACAATAATTAAAATAAAAAATTCCCTAGAGGAATTCAGCATCAGTTTGGATCTGGCAGAAGAAAGAATCAGTGAACCTGAAGATAAGGCTATTGAAGATATGGCAAGGAAAAGAGCTGAAATGACCTGTGGGACACCATCAAGCATTCCAGCATATGCATTATGAGATTCCCAGAATAAGAAGAAAAAAGGAAAGGGGCAAAAGAAATATACAAAAGAAATAGTGGCTGAAAACTTTCCAAATTTAATCAAAGTCATATTATGCACAGTCACAAATGTCAGTGAACTCCAAACAGGATAAACCCAAAGAGTTCCACAGCTAGAGAAATTATAATCAAAACTGTCAAATACCAATGATAAAGAGAGGATACTGAAAGCCATAAAAGAGAAGCAACAAGTCATGTATAAGAAAGCCTTTATAATATTATAGCTGATTTCTCACCAGAAACTATGAAGGCAATAAGACAATGAGATGATGAAGGAAAATTTGTAGGGAGAGATTTGTTCATAATATTAATTTATTATTCTTTTAATGTCCAGGGAATCTGTAGTAATGGTGCTTCTTTCATTTCTGGTATTATTGATTTTTATCTTCTCTGTTTTACTTCTTGGTTAGCCTGACTAGGGTTTTATTGTTTTTATGGATTTTTTTTTCAAAAAAACAGCTTTTGGTTCCATGGATTTTCTCTATTGTTTTCCTGTTTTCAGTTGAATTGTTCTCTACTCTAATTTTTATTTCTCTTGTTCTGCTTTCTTGAATTTAATTTGCTCTGATTTTCCTAGTTTTCTAAAGTGGAAGCTTATATTTAATTGATTTTAGGTCTTTATTCTTTTCTGAATATGCATTCAATGCTATAAATTTCCTTCTAAGCAGTACTTTTGCCGCATTCCATAAATTTTGCTGTTGTATTTTCATTTTGTTTAAAATATTTAAAAATTTCCCTTAATTGTTCTTTTTTGCTCCATGTGTTTTTTGAAAGTGTGTTGTTTGATCTCTAAATATTTTGGGATTTTGCAGCTGTCTTCTATTATTAATTTCTAGTTTGATTCTACTGTGGTCTGGATGCATACTTTATATAACTTCTACTTTTTCAAATTTTTTGAGGTGTGTTTTATTGCCCAAGATGTAGTTTATCTTGGTGAATGTTCCTTGTGAACTTGAGAGGAATGTGTATTCTGCTATTGTTGCATGAACTATTTTATAGATGTCAATTAGATCCAGTTGATTAATGGTGCTTTGCAGTTCAACTCTATCCTTACTGGATTTCTGCTTGCTAATTACTGACAGAGGGGTGTTGAAGTCTCCAACTTTAATAGCGGATTTGTCTATTTCTCTTTGCAGTTCTGCTCCATGTGTTTTGATGCTCTTTTGTTTTGTGTATGTATATTCAGGATTGTTAGGTCTTCTTAAAGGATTGACCCCTTTGTCATTATGTAATGATCCTCTTTATTCCTGACAATTTTCCTTGCTCAGATATCTTCTTTGTCTGAAATTAATATATCTACTCCAGCTTTCTTTCTTTCTTTTTGTTTTTTAAACATTTTAAATTGTGAAATATAATATATACAAAAAAGCAATAAATTTCAAAGTACATTGTAACAAGTAGTCATAGAACAGATTTCAGAATTTGGTATGAGTTACAGTTCCTACAATTTTAGGCTTTTCCTTCTATCTGCTCCAAGAAACTGGAGACTGAAAGAAATATAAATATAATGATTCAGCAGTCATACTCACTTGTTAAATCCTATCTTCTCTATTATAACTCCTCCTTCTTCTTTGATCCTTCTCCCAATCTTTAAGGATATTTGGGCTATGCCCATTCTAATCCAACTTTCTTTTGATTAGTGTTAGCAGGTGTGGTAGTTACGTTCAGGTATCAACTTGGCTAGGTGAAGGTGCCTAGTTCCGTTGCTGTGGACATGGGCCATTGGCATTTGAAACTCATCTGTCACTGATTGCATCTGCAGTCAGCTAGGGGGAGTGCTTCCTGCAATGAGTGATGTTTAATTTAATTGTCTGGGTGCTTAAATGAGAGATCTCAATGCAGCACAGCCCAAGCAGCTCAGCATACTTCATCTCAGCACTCGTAGCTCAGTCCAGACCTTTGGAGCTGTAGAAAGGAATCACCCCGGGGAAAGCTATGGGAACTCAGAAGCTGGGAGAGGACGCCAGCACAGATCACCCTGTGCCTTCCTGTGTAAGAGAGAACCTCAGATGAAAGATAGCTGCCTTTCCTCTGAAGAACAATAAGTTTTTTAACTCTAAATCCCCCTTTATTAAAAGCCAACCCATCTCTGGTGTGTTGCATTCTGGCAGCTTTAGCAAACTAGAACAGCATGGTATATATCTCCCTTTACTCTTTTTTGCTTTTAAATATTTGTATTGAGAAATCTTCATACATATAGAGCCCATCCATACTATACAATCACTGGCTCACAATATCACCACCTAGTTGTGTATTCATCACCACGATCATTTGCATCACTCCAGAAAAAGATATAAGAAAAAAGAAGAAGAAACTCATACATCCCATACCCCTTACCCCTCCCTCTCATTGTCCCACAGTATTTCATCTACCCAAGTTTTTTAACCACTTATCTGCCATTATTTCTTTATTTTTTTTACTCATCTATCCCTACCCTGGATAAAAAGAGCATCAGACACAAAGTTTTCACAATCTCACAATCTCACTGTAAAAGCTATATAGTTATACAATTGTCTTCAAGAAATCAAGGCTACAGGAACATAGTTCAACAGCTTAAAGTACTTCCTTCTGGCCATTCCAATGCACCATAAACTAAAAATGGATATCTATATAATGTATAAGAGTAATCTCTCAACTCTGAAATCTCTCAGCCACTGAAACTTTATTTTGTCTTATTTCTCTCTTCCCCCTTTGGTCAAGAAAGCTTTCTCAATCCCATGATGCTAGGTTGTGGCTCATCCCTGGGATTCAGGTCCCGCATTGCCAGGGATATTAACACCTCTGCGAGTCCTGTTCCACAGAGGGGGAAGGGCAGTGAGTTCACATGCTGAGTTGGCTTAGAGAGGCCACATCTGAGCCACAAAAGAAGTTCTCTGGGGGTGACTCTTAGGCATAATTATAAGTAGGCTTTTAGGAATAAGTTTCATAGGGTCGAACTCCAAGATTGAAGGCTTAGCCTATTGAATTGGTTGTCTCCACTGCTTGTAAGTATATCAGGAATTTCCCAGATGGGGAAGTTTAATATTTCTTCCTTTCTCCCCTGCCCCCCAAGGGTACTTTGCAAATACTTTTTTATTCTCTGCCCTAATTACTCTGGGATATATCGGGGCACCACACTAATCTGCACAAATCAACAAGATCTCATGCCCTATTCAAGATTCCATGTATTATGGTGTTCAAATAAACTGACCATACAAGTTAAATTACATAATGTGCTACCCAAAATATAAATTTTACACCAAATAAACATCTCTCCCTTTATTCGTACACAGAATATGTGTGAGATATGGACCATATCATCCTTTACCCTGTATTATGATTTACCTTAGTCCTATCCAGATCAGCTTCTTTCATATCTCTAGTCGAAGTCTGATCACTTTTTCAACTTTTTAAACAGTTGCTATATGGGGTAATGCTTACTTTCATAGTTTCGGTGCTCTAACTCTGAGTCTCAGGTGTCCCATAAATGCCCAAAGCTTCAGGGAATTACCAGGTTATATACAAATAGCTCAGTATCTCAGAATTTAGAAATAACAGTTACAACTCCTGAATATATGTGACTGCTGTAAGAGCTTACAATCTAGGACACTTTACAATAGGCCCCAACCTGATAACTCATGCTCTCAATTCCAATTCTCTGAGTTTGTATATTATAGTTAGTCCACATGAGTGAGGCATAATATTATTTGTCTTTTTGTTTCTCACATTTCATTCAACATACAGTCCTTAAGGTTCATTCACCTAGTTGCATGCCTTCACTTTACTGTTAACCTATCTGTTTCTTTATATTTAAGTGGGTTTCTTATAAACAACATATAATTGGGCCTTGTTTTTTAAATCCAGTCTGATAGACTCTGTCTTTTAATTGATATATTTAGACCACCCACATTTAAAGTGATTATTGATATAGTTTGGATTAATAATTTGAGGAGGGGTGTATTAGTTAGGGTTCTATAGAGAAATAGAATCACCAGGAAATATTCGTAAATATAAAATTTATAAAAATGTCTCACGTGATCGTGGGAACATAGAGTCCAAAATCTGTCAGGCAGGTTGTGAAGCTGTCGATTCCGATGGAGGGTCTGGACGAACTCCACAGGAGAGGCTGACCAGCCAAAGCAGGAAGAGAACCTGTCTCTTCTGAATCCTCCTTAAAAGGCTTCCAATGATTAGATTAGGCATCAGTCATTAAAGAAGATGCTCCCCTTGGCTGATTACAAATGGAATCAGCTGTGGATGTCACTGACATGATCATGATTTAATTCTGTGAAATGTCCTCATTGCAAAAGACAAGCCAGCACTTGCCCAACCAGACAAACAGGTACCACCACCTGGCCAAGTTGACACATGAACCTGACCATGAAGTCCACCCCTTGTCAACTTGGCAGCTATACTCATCACCTTAAACCATACCTAATTTCTAAATAGAAAACAATAAAAGACACATTTTTTTTCTCACCTAACGATACTCAACTGTCCCACATATAACCAGAAACACATTAAATCTCTCCAGAATAGGGTGCATGTCCTTGGGTAGTATTCATTCTTCAACTTGATATCTTACAACTTAAACAGTATAACATGAACAAAACAGCATTACAGTCCTCGTTTCTGTAACTGATCACGTGGTCGTAGTTCATATTTATCATTACCTTCTTCCACTACCCATTCCATGTTCCCTTTACCCTCAGCAAGTACTTCAGCTGGCCGTGGTTCTTTGCCTGGTGGGGTGGCCCAAACCATCATTCCTGAAGTTTCAGAGCCATTGGTAGCCCTGCATAGATTGGGTTGTAGCAGTTTTCCATTAATTTTAATCCCAGGGCATGGTAGTACTAAAAGACGCCCTAGGAAATCTCCTATATTCCAGGAAAACTCTTTTTTTTTAACCACCATTGTGTAGTTGCAGTCCTATTTCCCCAGATAGTCAGGGTCAATACCCCAGCCAGTAATGTAATCCCTCTTCTTGGGTTGTTGATCCAGGGGTATGAGTAGCCCAAAGTGACCAGGTGGCAGTCTTAGATTTCAGTTCAATGGAATCATTGTTGTTTCTCCTGGTGAAGCACTCCCCCTTTTGGAAGTAAAAACTGTAGACCAGTAGAGCTCAGGGTCACAGGGACAGGAAGCAAAAATTCTCCTAATGGATCACTAGGGGAAATAGTGAGTGGTGCCACTCCCATTTCCACCCCTTGGTTCCTGGACCCATGGATCCTGGCTATGGGAGAAACAGCACCATACAGTGGGCACTGATTCAGAGCATACACAGCTTCCTGGAGAACATTACCCCAGTCCTTCAAGGTATTGCCACCTAGTTGGCACTGTAATTGAGTTTTCAAAAAAACCATTCCACCATTCTATCAATCCAGCTGCTTCTGGATGATGGGGAACATGGTAAGACCAGAGAATTCCATGAGCATGTGCCCATTCCTGCACTTCATTTGCTGTGAAGTGTGTTCCCTGATCAGAAGCAATGCTGTGTGGAATACCATGACGATGGTAAGGCATTCTGTAAGCCCACAGATGGTAATTTTG
>PVIY010060962.1:0-11410 GCA_004026745.1 Myrmecophaga tridactyla | reverse complement strand
AAAGGGGGAAGAGTGAAATGAGACAAAATAAGTGTCAATGGCTGAGAGATTCCAAACGGAGTCGAGAAGTTATCCTGGAGGTTATCCTGGAGGTTATTCTTACTCATTAAGTAGATGTCACCTTGTTATCCAAGATGTAATGGAGAGGCTGGAGGGAACTGCCTGAAAATGTAGAGCTGTGTTCCAGTAGCCATGTTTCTTGAAGATGATTGAATAATGATATAGCTTTCACAATGTGACTGCGTGATTGTGAAAACCTTTTGTCTGATGCTCCTTTTATCTACCTTGTCAACAGACAAGTAGAACATATGGAATAAAAAGAATAATAGGGGAACAAATGTTAAAATAAATTTAGTTTGAAATGCTGGTGATCGGTGAGGGGGAGGGGTGGGGGTATGGTATGTGTGAATTTTTTTCTGTTTTCTTTTTATTTCTTTTTCTGAATAGATGCAAATGTTCCATGAAATGATCATGATGACGAATATGCAACTATGTGATGATATTGTGAATTACTGATTATATATGTAGAACGGAATGATAAAAAATTACGAATGTTTGCGTTAGGTGTTTTTTGGTATTTAAAAAAAAATTTTAATTAATAAAAAAACAAACGAGTCTCTGGCTCTCTCTTGGGACAGAGACTTCCTTGCTTTCTGACTTTGTGTCAAAGGTTTTTGCTTCTCACACCAATTCTTTGTGGGACAAAGAATAACTGCCATAAATGGTGTCACCCACAATTCTCAAAATGTATTTTTAATAATTTGTTCACTTCCTTCATAGGGAATTAATATTTACATGTCAATAAAATAGAGAAAGGTCAAGGTTGGATGGACAGTTCCAGTGGCAGCCTCAGAAATGGGTCAGTTCTATAGAGTCCACAGTGTTATCCATTCCTCCAGCCCTTCCAACTATTTTCCTTTATCAAATGTTTTTCTGGTTAAGGATACATAGAATGAATCTTGTTCCTTGAACAGAACCCTGACTGTCGAGTGGGTTTGATAGCACAGACCAAAAGAATAATATAGAACTCTTAACACAATGGAAACAGCATTCTAGCAAGAGAGTATAGAGCTGCTTATTACTACAAATTTCTCTCATGACAACCTAAATCCCTCCTAATTCCACTAAGCCTATTTACTTCTTTTCCATCTGTTGTAGGAGAATAGAATAACTACACATTGGATCCAATTCAGATATCAGAAATCAAATTCTCTCCTAGAGAAAGTTGCATCTTAGCCCAGACTCTTCTGCCTGCACGATCACCAAGACACTCCTTCCTCAAGACTGAATGGTAATTGGAAGGCTCTTGTGAAGAGCAGCTCCAGAAATAAAAACCAGAATGAGGTTGAATAATAACCACCTGGTCACATAGACTTGTCTCTTAAAGCTAATTTCCCTTTGGCTGACACTTCGCAGCAAAATGCATTAATATTCATGATGAGTGATCAGCCTTTAATAAATCATGCCAGTTGTCCTACTCTACCTGCCATGAAATAGTCAGAGCAGTAAATGCATTTCAGTTTCAATGGTCACCAGGGCTTTAGTCCAAATCAGCGGTGAGCTCAGGTTTCACTATATTTTTATACAGGTCAGATGTGGGGCAGAGTTCCAAGAAGAAATACCTAATGGCTCACCTCATACAGAAGGTGGGGATTTATGGATGTTTGTGGAGCAGGAATATCCAATGGGGGAAATGGCCAGAGCCCTAATTTGGGGTCTAGATCCCCTGGCACCTGTCCCTAGCCTGACACGGGCTCTGCTGGGCGACTTGAGGAAGTCAGATCAGAGCATTTTAAGATATCTTCATCAGTATTTGACTGTAAGCACTTAAGAATGGATCCAGTCCCTTGATGCTTCAAAAAGGGACATAGGAGAGTGGGGTGATAATCTATGTGACCATATCTTAGAAAAGGGTTCAAATTGTCCAGCATTAGGTCTTACACAGGAAACTCTGGATAACTGGAGGTGTGGGAAGGCTAAGCTCATATACCCTACCAACATAAAGATGTTTGACATGTCTAAAATGTCTGAAGAGCTGTGGCCCTGATTGGCAGGTGGTGAGTGTAGGAAGACTCTGAAGAGTGAGCTGACAAGAGTGAGTGAATCTGGACCTTTTGGTTTAGAACATGGGGAGTAATTTCTGTTTCCCAGATAGACTCTGACTGATATCTGGGTTTGAGAGCACAGGCCAAAGGCAGCTGTGTCAGAGACTCAACCTGATGAATGCAGTGTTCCAGCAAGAAAGAACAGAGCTACTGCTTCCCTCTGTATCCTCTTTTGTTAATTTCTAGGACATGGTTAGAGCCAAGAAGAGTTGGTTTGGAGAGCCGGGTTAGGATTAGGGTGAGGCAAGTAAGGCACCTAGGGCCTAGAGTTTAGAGAGGCACCTCCTCTTGGAAACCAACCCCCAAAATTGCATGATCTTGAGAGACAGAGAGTGCCTCCTTACATTCTGGGCCCTAGGAGCCTCCTTGACTCAAGGTCGTCTTGGCACTGGTGGGGGCTTCTCCAGACAAGTGGAATACCCTAGACCACCCATCACCTGATTCCCTACAACTTCTTCTATTTCCCAGATCTCTGAAATTTTTCTGACCACCCACCCCAGGTAGAGTTCACGAGAGTCTAATCTAAAAAGATTTAAAAGGAAGGGCAGTGTGATTTAATTCCTCTAAGTTCTCCCTGTCTCCTCCCTTCCCCCAACCAGAAATGTTTTGAGGAGAGAGGTTTCCAAGATGCACACAGATCCCTCATCTCTACTCCCTGAGTCCAAGACATGCAGAGCATGTCTCAGGGAATGCTGGCCTCCCTTCTCTCTTGTCCCCTCCTCCTATCCTTCCATCAATTCAGGCCACTTAAAGGCTTTCACTGTGGGTTCTCTTTGCTGCCAACTCCTGGCAGCTCCATTCTGATCTCAGCGCTAATAGATTGATCCGCTTTCTTCAAATATGATGGTCATTAGCTGGGGGCTTCTTTCCTGCTCTTTGCTTTATTCAGTCACCTCTTGGCTCTGAAGGAGGACAGCTCACCACTCATAGTGGCCTTAGGCAGTAGGCAAATACCCAAGGGTAGGATTTCAGGAAACCTTCCCACTTCCCATCAAATAATTACCTTTATTTCTCAGATGTGTATCTCTTGATAGAATGCAAATACCTCTGAGAAGGTGGACACTTAAATGAGCCATTAGGATTGCCTTAATGGGAATAAAGGGGATGAGAACAGATTTTGATAGACAGATTGAGGCCTGGGGTACCCTGAGTTAAGGAGACCTTTGAAGGGCACCCTGAGAGGTTCCAAACAGGACAGTTGCAATTTTGCAAGGTCTTCCTCATAGCTTCCCCAGTTACCAGTCCCCTGCTTTTTACCCACTTCATCTTCCTCTCTTAGAAAATTAGTGTTAATTATTGGCAGGGAGCCTCAACTTCTTATCATGGAGGACCTCTCCAGAGGGCTTCTCAAATGGCAGCTGGCTCCCCCTCAGAGAGAGGGGTGCAGTAGAGAGAGCAAGAAAGTAGTATGATACCTCTTCTTTCCTGATCTCTAAATGCCTTTTATGTCCATCACTTCTGCCATATTCCATTCATTTGAAGGGAGTTGAGAAGTTTAGACTACACTTAAGGGAAAGAAAATTAGGTTCCACCTCTTAAAGAAAAGAGCATCAAAAAATTGGGGACCACCTTTTAAAATCATCGCACAGGTCTAACTCTTGATTTGCTTCCTTAAAACCTATTTCTCCTTCCATCATTCCCATCTCAATAAATGTTACCACCACCCACTTCTGATCAATTTTCATTATTTTCAATGCTTCCCACTAGTCCAAGCCAGAATCTGTACAGCGGCCTCCTAACAGTTCTCCCTGCTTCTACTCTTGCCTCCCTACAATTCATTCTCCACATAGCAGCTAGAGTCAAACTTGAAAAAAACATCAACCAGTTCATGTTTTATTTCTGCTTTAGGTTCTCTAGTGGATTCAAGTTGCACTTAGAATAAAATTCAAGCTCTTTAGCCTTACCTACAAAGTGCTGTGAGACCTGGTCCCCACATTTTTCTCTAACCACATCTACTACTTCTTGTCTCCCCTAAGCCTCAGACCAGGGGAAGACCTAGGATTTGGGGAATCTGAAGCTTATATAAAGTGTGGGCAATGGGAGAGGGAAAATTAGAAAAATAATAGAAAATTACAAATACAAATAAGTACAGAGCTTTAGAGGTATCTGTGATGGCCCCTGGAGCTTACACTTTATTAGCTACACAGTCAACCCTTTTCTGTTCCAGGTTCCTTTATTTCTTTCTGCCCCTTTGGTTTTAGCTGTTCCCTTTGCCTGGAATGCTTTTACTCTGAATTTGCATGCCTGGGCTTTCTTTGACATTTGAATTTCAGCTTAAATGTCGCCTCTTCAGGGATGCCTCTCCTGAGCACCCAATTTAGGAATCTGTCTAGTCACTTGAAATAACATCAGTCTGTTTTAATGGTTGCCATACCACTAGGCCCCATCTGATTTTTTTGGTCTGCTGTATGGCGGGGTCACATTTCATTCTTTTTTTCCATGTGAGTATCCTGTTACTACAGCACCATTTTGTTGAACTTTTTCTTTCTTTTTTTTCTTTTTTCTTTGTTTTTTCTTTCTTTTGTTTGCTTGTTTGTTTGTTTTTGTGAGATGCATGGGCCAGAACTGAACCTGGGTCTCCCACATGGCAGAAAAGAGCAGCAAAAAATTAGTGGCCACATTTAAACTATCACAAACAATTTGGCTGGAATAATGGGTAGGTGAAGGGAAATCACCCTTTGTCTTGCGGAACTGGAGTCTTGAAGGAGATACACATACCCGCTCCTGCTTTAGATCTGTAATAGCCTCAGATGTCCATCCTATGGATGGACGGCCTCTCTTCTCTTTAGTCAGCTACATTCAAGCTGTGTGACCCTGGGCAAGTCGCTTTTCCTCTGTGCCCTCCCAACTCAGGCCCCATAGACCTCTTTAATGTTCCTCCTGGGAGGGAGAAGCCAGCTCATCAAGTTGAGAAATTAGAATTAGGAAAGCTCTTGAAGACTTCTGGAGTTCCATGTCACAAAAAGAAACTTGGGATAACAAAACCAGTTGAGCTGAAAGCCTCTGTGGAGTGGAGGGGTTGGGTGGAGGGCATCCACAAAAAAGGGAGGAAGGGAACTAAAAACAGAAAGTTGCTCTCAAGTTCCTTGCCTTAGAGAGACCAGCGCTGCCTAGTCATTACCTGTAACTAATTAGTGCTGCTTGCCAGAGCCAAAGTGATCGTCCATAATAGCCCATAATTACCCATAATGACTTCAACAGGGCTCAGCCCAGGTAGGAGTCCAGACATTTCAAGATAATGGCTTTTTCCCCCTTTTTATGCAGAGTGTGCTAGCTCCCTGCATGAACCGAAAGGCCCTTATTAGCACGAGTGCATTTGATAATTAGGTTGTTCCTGAAGTATTCATTAAATACTTCAAGTCGAAGTGGATAAGTGTCCTGCCTCTGGGCCCAGACAATAGAAAGAGCCAGAAAACTGAGTCTCCTCAAAAGGAGTCTCTGGTATCCAGAGAGGGTAGGAGGTGCTTTATTCTCCTGCTCCTGGGTTGACCCGAAAGTAGGAGGGAAGCAGGAGGCAGAGCATGGAGGGAGCAACTGGAAGGGGGAACGGGGCTGAGAACCAGAGAATATCAGAACTAGGAGAGATCAGAGATCAACGACCAGGTTTTATCCTTTTAAGGAAAAATTGTGTGACGTTGAAGTTAAGTGGATGCTGTGCTTCTGGCTAACTCATCCATCCAAATGATCTCTGCCTGGTTTGTCTTTGACAATTCTGTAGATACAGATAGGCGTTCCCTTGTAAAAACTGTCAGGCAATTAATTCCTGTGGCAAACTGTAGCCAGTGGAAAATAATTAATTATCTCCTATGGATTGTGACCCATTTTGCATCCATTTGTAAATTCATTCCTTTATCTGGTTATAAATGTGTGGTACTTAGAGTTTTCTTTAGAGTTGGTTGGACCATCTTACAGGTTTCCTCATTAGTTAATGAATTAAACTCTTTTACGCTTTAAATCCGTATAAGAGTCATGATTATATCCTCTTTAAATATTAATCCTCTAACACCCTACAGAGGAGGATGTAAGGACATGAAGGCACAGAAAGGGGATGGGATTTGCCCCAGATCACAGTTTGCTGAGCCAAAATCATGCCCAGAGCCAGGTCCCTCGTGGCTGCTCCAGCCTCAGTAATCCCCGATGTGCCTCACAGGGTTATCCCAAGGGCCAGAACATGGAAGAGAGAAGAGGAAGCAGGGTGAACAGTGAAAGCTGCCAGGCAGAGGGCAGGGATTCCTGTCTGGGGTGCGAGGAGTGGGTGGCTCAGGAGCCCTGGGTTCCAGCCCTCACTCAGCAGGCAGGTCACCATGGGGCGTCTACCTCCCTGAGCTTCACTATCTGCCCTGGCTGGGCCCTGGGGAAGATGGGGTGAGAGGAGGGAGAATGCTTCGAAAGTCAGGACAAAGCTGGCCAAGCCGTCCTAAAGGTTGGCCTTGCGGTCACTTCTCTTCTGCCGCCCCCAACACATCGGCCTGTGCTGTTTCCCCCAGGAGGCCAGCCAAGCACGAAGCTCAGACAGCATCACTACTCCACTTGTTCTCTGAATTATTTAGCCCTCCGTCCCCCAATCCCAGACTATTTATAATATCAAATCTTTAAATAGGCCTGGGAGGAGTGCATGGGTGGGTCAGCAGAAGAACGCTCGCATGGAAACCCGGGTTCAATTTCGGCCCATGTACAAAAAAAAAAAAACCCAACCCTCAGTAAATAGGCCTGGGCCTTGGCTTGGGAGGCACTTCCCTGCCCTCCCCCAGTCCGTTCCAAGCCAAATGTCATGGCAGAGGCTCATCTCTGGCTGAACTGACTTCCCTTTGGCTGTAGCTAAGTCACAGCTCCAAGAGCTCCTTCCTGCTTCTCCCTGCACAGGAATCCTCCCCACCCACCCTCTGCGTAGTAAGCTCAGACTCTTCCTTCAAACCCCAGTGCCAAGGCCCCCTCAGAACAGGGCAGGGGTTCTCGTGGGGCCTTTTAGCATCCTCGCTAGTCCTTCGGGGCACTCCCCAAGTGTGTGAATGTGAGTTTATTTCCATCTCCTCTATGAGTCTGTAACCTCCAGGCAGGGCAGTGTCCCCAAAGGGTTGTGACTTTGGCCTCTGGAAAGGTCTTGAACTGGGGTTCGGAACGTGTGTGGGTCCCTGCAGCAATGTGAATGGGTGTCCAGTGAGCCTGGCCAGCCAGCCAGGGGCAGGTGACCAGCATGATGGGGCACAGTCATCTAGCTGTGGCTGTTCCCTAAGCCTGTTTGGCTCCAGGAAGTCCCTGGGATCTGGTTAATTCAGTGCTTCTCAGCATGTAGTCCTTGGGCCAGCAGCATCAGCTGGGAATTTGTTATAATTGTAAATTTCAGGCAGTCCCAGACCTTTTAAATCAGAACCTTGCAGGAGGGAAGGGGATGGCGGGAAGGGAAGGAAGCACGGCATTTTGTGTTTCAACAATCCCTAATTGCTATATACTGATGCTAGAAAACCACTGAATATTTCCCAAGCAAATCAGTGGCCTCTCCTGGGAGACAATATAGCTCCAGCTTAGAGTAACTGCTCCAGGCTTGGTTAGCTGAAAGGGAGGCCGCAGGGAGAGGATCAGGCTGGGGGTGCCTTCTGACAGTACCTGGAGAAATCCAGGCCATTGGGTGACTGTTCTGGGACAAGCACTCTCCCACCCTCACTCTGGACCTGGTCTGCCCTGAGGGCAGCCTCGCCCAGGCCTGGTGCTCATTGGCAGAGGCTGACCACTGTGGACAGAGCCTTCTAGCAGTCCAAGCAGGCCAGGCGGCTCTGCGAGCTGATGAGCCCCTCCCCGTCAGCATTCAATCCGAGACCCCCATTAGCTGGGTCTGAGATGCTCAAGTGGGACTACTGTTTGGGGAGAGAGGCTGGACTGATAAATTCTGTAAATTGTCAATCCTTCAGTGTGAATGCCTTTCCCCAGAATTTTTGCAGCTGAGTGAGTTAAACCCCCATTGTGAAATTTTAGGTTGGCAGTGAGTCAGGTGAGCAGGTGGCTTTGCAACAGGGATCTGTCCTGTGTCTCTAAAATCACTGCTCCTGAGCAGCTCTCTATTTCTCCTAACTGACCTCCTCCCAGCTGCCCAGAACTTGAGGGGTGGTAGCCAGGGATCTGGTGGGATGGGGGTTCTGCCTCTTCCACCCGCCTCTCCTTTGTCCTCTGAGTTGGAGGTCCATGCTGAGAGTGAAAGTGTCCAGGTGAGTAAGGGAGGGGAATCCTGAGTCAGAGGGCCTCGCTTTAATTATCAACCAAAAGTTCCAAGAGAATCTGGCTCCTTCCCATTCCTACCACACAAGGGCCCTAATTACGGTTTAAACTCCTGTTTGTGTTTAAAAATTTCCATGGAAGCTAATTCACATTTCCCTTCTGTTTGTAAACAGTGCCGTGTTGATGATGATGGACATCTGAACTGTGATGTGCTTGGGAGCTTGTATGTTTTATTTTCTTCCACTTTCTAAAAGAAGTGGCTTCAGTGAAAATGAGGGACAGGACAAAAGGAAAGAGTTTACTGAGCATCTGCTATGTGCAGGAAAACTCTTTGCCAGGATCTCAAGAAGTCCTTACAACAACGCTTAGTAATAGGGTCTGTGCGTGTATTCGTTTCCTTAGGCTGCTATAACAATGTACCCCAAACTGGATGACTTAAGACAACAGAAATTTATCATCTCACGGTTGTGAAGTCCAGAAGTCCAACATCAAGGTGCTGAGCAGGGCCATGCTGTCTACCTGTAGGAGAGAATCCTTCCATGCCTCTTCCTAGCTTCTGGTCTTTGCTGGCGATCTTTGGTGTTCCTTTGTTTGCAGTGGCAGCACTCGAGCTCTGCCTCAGTTCTCAGGTGGCCTTTTCCTGTGTGTCTCTTCTTGTCATCAGTGTAACTGAGAAATCAGGATTTTTAAGGGATGATTTTGACTGCTGATCATTATACAGATACTACTTTTTGCTTTCTCGTACATCGGAGTAGACAGGGGGAATTACCTGAAATCTCTAAATTGTAACCCAGTTGCCTTGATCTCTGATGAGATTGTACAGCCTTTTTCTACTGCCCCTGTGATTGTAAAAACTGCGTGACTAACCTTCATTTGTACCCAGTTACCCAGTTTTTCAACGTTAGAGTCTTATAATCACCAAAGACAGCTCCTAGTGTTTATTAATGAAGGGTCTTGGGTCAGCCCAGAACTAACCCACCCCGAGTGCAAGGTTATCTTGATAACTGGGGCTGGAGCTAACCAAAGTGGGCCCACCTGGCATGCGCAATAGCTTAGACTTAAACCTACAAATCACTTAGACCTCATTCTGCCATTGTCTTACATATGTTCTCTAAGTATGTAATCAATCTGCGCAGGCTCAATAATTAGATCACCTCTGATTACATCATCTCTGTGCTCATTGTCCTAAACCCTGCCTATCTTTTTCTTTAATAAAACTATCAGAATTACTGCAGTTCCGGGAAACAGATTTGGGGCCCATAGATCCTCTGCTCTCCTACCTCATGCCTGGTAATAAACTCTTTCTCTCTCTGAAAGCCTGGTGTCTCATGAATTGGTTATTGAGCACTTCGGGCAAAAGAATCCACAGCCTTTTTCTGGTAGCATCAGCTCACCAGCCGTATTGGAATCGAGTCTGTCCTACTCCAGTACGACCTCATCTTAATTTAATCCCATTTGCAACAACTCTATTGCCAAATAAACTCACATTCTAGGTTACTGGGATTAGGACCTCAACATATTTTTTTTGGGTTGGGGGGGGAAATACAATTCAACCTATAAGCCTGTCATCCCCATCTTACAGAGACAGGGAGGGGCAGGAGAGCTCCTCAGCTGGCTTGGGCTGGGACCCATGGGCTGGTGGGCTCTCCCACTGCCAGCTCCCCTCCCCCGCCCCCTCCACCCTGTACCCCTCCACCTCCATTGATTCCCAGGTTCCTGGCCCCCAGCACCCTTCCACACTCATGATATGGGGAGGGATATGTGGAATTTAGAGAGGATGTGGATAAACAGGATTTTGCTGATGAGAGTGTGAGCTGGGAAACAATTTGACAGTACCTGTCAAGTTTGCATTCCCCAGCATCTCACCTCTCATACACACGTAAAAAAACTTTTGTCCTTGTGAACCAGAAAACATGCAGAATGTGTACTTAGCACCATTGTTCAAATGGCAAAGGAATGGAAACAAACCAATCATCTATCAGTAGGAGTATGGGTAAATTATGGACTATGGACACAAAATAGACAGCACACTGAGTATTTTATGTAGAGGGGATTGAGTACAGGGAGTTCCTTAGAGGGACACTGGATGATGAAAGAAGACAAAGGGAGTGCTGAGACAATCCTGGGCAGGAAACAGCTCCAACCGGCAGGGCCAGGGAACACAAGGGAAGAGGAGGGTTTTGTAAACCCAGAAGCTTGGATCTACAGACCCATCTGGGCTCAGACCTCTGGGGAGGGGACACCAGCCATGGCTACTGGTGCCTCTGAGAAGATGTTGGTTCTGGGAGTTGAGAAAGGAAGCAGGAACCTCACTGAAATGGATAAAATAGCAGGCAGTCCCTTCTCTCCAACTCCCACCTTCTAATCTGTTTTCAGCTCCCCCTATTGGCAGAATGCCCCAAGGCACCAGCTGATAACAGAAATGTGGTTTGCAGCATCCCAGCCCCAGTATCACAGACCAGGGTTCAAACAGGTGAATTTGGACCCAAGAGACAGCAGGTCTGCAACTGGCACACATACAATGGAATATTATTTAGCAGCGAAAATAATGAGCAGTGACTGCAGGTAACGACATAGCAGTCTTAGTAAGAATGCTGAGGAAAATTCCAGAAGACTATAACAAGGATATCATTTCTAAAAAGCTCAAAAAACAAGCAAATCCACACAAATATGTAATTTAGGCATATGCAACTATGTGATAAGATTAGTTTATTCTTTTTTATAAAGCAAAGGAAAACGCAAAACTTAGGACAGCGGTTACTTCTGGTTGGGGGAGACAGGAGGGAGGGGTGAAGACGGTTCAGTTCTGTCGGGTGGCAGGTTCCAGGGGTGTTGATTATGTTTCATAAGTAATATTTTGTTAAATATGTTCGTTTCTGTGCATGGGATCACTTATTTTAAATGATAAGCGAGAAAATATTCAGAGGGAGTAATAAAAGGAAGGGAATCTAGGTTGGAGGAGGCCAGTTGGAATGGGGCTCTGGAGGAGGGGATGCGCGGGTGCAGGCGGGGAAAGGGGGGACACCGGGGCGCTGGCGGTGGCACTGCAGGACCTCTCCCGCACACACGGGGGCGCCCGACACTGCCACGTCGAG
>PVIY010060961.1:0-11415 GCA_004026745.1 Myrmecophaga tridactyla | reverse complement strand
AAAGAGTGACAAAGATTTTAATTCTTCTGATATTATCTAATCATTATCACGTCTAACTGTGCTCCTCGATTTCAATCATATATTGTTCATAGTTGCCGAAATTCACGTTTTCATAATTTTTCAAATTACACATGTTATCTAGAATACCGAAAAGGCCATGATATTCTTTGAATATCATAAACCTTTTTTTTTTTTTTTTTTAATTTGCATATGGGCAGGAGGCACCAGGGATCAAACCCCAGACCTCCAGCACAGCAGGCCGGAGCCCTGCCCGCTGAGCCACGGCAGCCGCCCCATAAACCTTTCTTTTAAAGAGATATTGCTATCTACAATTTAGAAAAAATATTGATTTTGCTATTGGTCTTTGGATTGTAGAATGAATGGTTGTAAGATCCACAGTTGAAATGAATCTTCTGTTTCATTTGTCTAATATTTCTACTTTGGAGAAATTGGCATCACTGTCAAGAGACTACAATTTGTTCAGCATCAAAAATATATATTTCACAATAATCATCACTGTTTTTCCCAAGAGTTTTTTAATTCCATTAATATTCTCAAGGACATAATATACATTAACTTTTGGTTTTCCCTTGTTTTGATATTTATGTTGCCATAAATTTTACTTTTAAAATCATGCTACATTAGTACTGAGCAAATATTCTTTAAAGTTTATTTTTCAAAAGTACAACCTTGGCTTGTGTTTGAAAATCTATATCTTTATCAATTTAATGATTATAAAAGAACATTCCATACTGCCTCTAATTGCATTTTTAGGGTCACGATATACTTTTCCATGGTATATTTGACAGTAGTTTCAAATTTATGTTTGATCACTCTATTTCCAATACAGTTCAATGTTTTGCTGAAATCAAAAAGTAATCATATTCTTAGGTGATGTAATAGAATTCATTGACCGAAAGAACTTTATGCTGTTTTGTTTATTCCTTGAATTTTTTAGAGTCTTTGGATTTTTTTTTTGGTCATTTGTTTTTCATTGTTGTTTCCCTGCCCCCTGAAATTATGGCCTGGATTCAGTTTGTGATCTTGTATAGTACTTTATAGTACTTCTCCAGCTGCATCGTTTACTGGGGAAAAAAATTTTAAATGCTTATATATAGAAATATTTGCATTTTGGAAATTTACAACTCTAAAATTAATTTTTAACTGTTCCACATGGCTTACGTCAGGAGATGTACCTTAGTTATTTAACTGAGTAATATTTAACGTTTCTTAACATCATCAAAATGATTTCAGTCAATGAATTGGCTATAATTTTAATCATTTGATTTTATATTTCATCTGTTAAATAATGTAGAATGTTATTTAGCATTTGTTTATATTTGTAGTCTACATAACCATTTGCTATTAATCTATGATTTCTGCAAATGAAGAAATTTCTTATCATGCTCATATATTTTCTTGGATAATCCTGTGAATGCTAGATATTATCTTGCCAGAAATGGAATAGTTTATATTATGTGCTCAACAACAGCACGCTAATATTTTTCTCATCATATGGAATCAGTTTTTCAGTCTCAATAATTACATATTTTTCACATCAGATTTGAATACTTAACACTAGAATTGATGGTCATCGCAGATTGTTCGTGTTTACCAAAAAAAAAAGAAAGTGCTAAATGTTCCCAATCTTTTCACCCTTTCTTATTTTCCGATTGGTTTTTCCATTTTCAAAGAGTTGTCAAGATAGACAAAATGCAAAACTCCTTTGAGTTTTCTTTTCTTTTTTTTTTTTTAAATTTGCATATGGGCAGGAGGCACCAGGGATAGAACTCCAGACCTCCAGCACGGCAGGTCGGCAGGTCGGCAGGTCAGAGCTCTGCCTGCTGAGCCACGGCAGCCGCCCTCCTTTGAGTTTTGAAGTATAATAAACTAACCAGGATCTAGTGCTTTCTCTGCCATCATTTGGAAAAATTTGCATGCATTATATTTCTGCAAATTTCCTACCTTTAATATCCTTTGTAAAGTGAAATTTTCTTACTTGAGGTGAATAATTTTTAACAGGGCGCCTTTGTTTCATATTCAAATTACGTGGCTATGTATTGGATTTCTTTGTGTGTTTTTCTAGTTTTTCTTGAAATTCCTCAGTTATCATTGAATGGAACTAGAAGGTGAATTCACATCCCGCTCGCATTTCTGTGACACTTTGACTGAAATCAGTATCTCTAAACTCTTTTTATTTTCTTTTGAGAGTCCACTTTTTTTGCCTCCCCCAATATTTTTTAACATTTCTGAAAGTTTGATTTCATTTTTTTTCTAACCTGCATTTCATTTTCTGTTTCTGGTTTGATATCTTTTTTTCTTTCCAGTATCTTGGGAGAGAGAATATATTAGCTCAACATTTTATCTTTGAGTTTGTAACTTTAGAAAATAAAATGTAATAAGCCATGCAATTTTAATAGCAGTTAATTTTTGCACTAATGAAATTTCCTTAACAACCCATAAACAGTAGTTATAACATAATTAGCAGTTGATTATGTGAATATAATATATGCATATTATGTAGTATATTCATAATACACTTATGAATATAATTGCTTTTTAAGGATACATAATAGTAAATGAACGTAATTACTACAAAAGTCACTTATTTCATAATGAAAATCTTGTAGATTTAAATGAGGAACTCATATCTACCATTCAGGCAGATAATAGGAATTACAATATAAAATTTCAGATCTATCCAATACAAAGATAATGATAGGGGATTTTAAAAAAATTTTAGATAAGAAAACAACAGTTGGAAAAGCAGCTCCGCATTTAGAAGCAAAACTATTGTTGATGTATTAAATCAACAAGGTCTTTATGAAACTCATTTTGCTTCAATTATGAAAGCAAACATTTCAACCCTATGAGAAAAAGACTATTTCATCTGTCAGAAAATTACCATAATTGATGGCATTTTGTTAGATAAGACATTTTATTATTATCGCCCAGAAAATTATTGTGATAGGAATATAAATTACCCACCATTAGACTCAACAGTTAGGTGAAAATATGAAAAAAAATCTAAATAATAAGGGTGTCTTCGATGTGAATAGTCCCTTAGATGTGCCTTCAAGCAATGAACGACTCGAGCAACCATTCTCGGCAGCTCTGAACACTGATGCTGCCATTACAGTTAAGAAAGTGCTTCCACGTGCAGAGAAATCACTGTGTAGTAAGAAGAAGGCAGTCTAAGGCACTGTGACTTCTGTTTTGGGTGCTTGTCGTACTGTTTGCTAACTATGACCTTAGGCCAGCCACTTACCATGTCCCGGTAATCCTCAGTGATCTGTGGTGCTTTGCAGCTATGGACTCCAGAAAAAATGTTCTTAAACTTAATCCATCCTGGGGGTGTGATCCATTGTAAGTAGGACCTTTTAATGAGGCTGCTTCAGTTAAGGTGTGACCCAGCCCAATCAGGATCGGCCTGCTAATCCTATTACTCGGAGTCCTTTATTAGCAGAATAAAATACAGATAGTGAGAAAGCCATGGAAAGCAAGAAACCAAAGTCAATGGGACCTGGAAGAGAAGGGAGAACATGCTGCCATGTACATTGTCATGAACATGTACAAGGACCACGGATCACAGGCAGCCAGCCCCTGGATGCCAGTTTTGGGGAAGAAAGCATCGCTTTGATGATGCCTTGATTTGGACCTCTCCTAGCCTCAAAACTGTAAGCCAATAAATTCCCATCGTTTAGGCCAACCCACTACATGGTATTTACTTGAACAATGAGGAAACTAAAACAACCTCATCTGCAAATAGGGATAAGTATGTCTAATCCTTCATACCAACTCTCTGGAGGCCCTAGGAGATGCATCCAGTTCTGAGTAGTTTTAAATAAGATACGAAAGAGGTGTGCATTTGATAAAATCAAGCTTTTCTTCTTTAAAAGAAGTTATGTTTTCAAATAAAATAAAGGCTAAGTGCAGAGCTAGTAAAAGATGGAAATTTTCGTGAATTTAGATTCCGTCCTGTTGCATCACCACTGGCAGTTGCGAGTGTGACATGCTCCCTGGTGACCTCCTGTAGGAGCCCAAGAGGCCGACACTGTGATTTTCTTAGGAAGGCAAATGTTAAGGCAATTGCTTGAGGTTTGCGCATAAGTCACTGTGCAAACTAAAACCCTGAGGTGCTCTTTAAAGCAACACCCAGCCAATAAATGGCTCGGTAGCAAACCACAAGAGGACACAGGATTTCTATTTTGAGAAATGGAATTTTGCAAAAGCAACCAAAAAACCATTTAAAGTCCTAGAAATGGCGAGAATATTTACTTCAGAGGAAACCAGGAGGAAGTTAGGGTGAGCGACCCCCTCCCCTCTGTTCCTGATGGCCCTGCTTGATTACAGCAGCACACTTGGGGCAGCCACGACCAAAGATGTGTGTCTAATCTTTCTTCATTCATCTGGCACTTACTGGGGACCTGCTGGGCTCTAGGCACTCCTTTGACATTGGGAGATAGTTGAATCAGATATGATCTCGGCCCATGCAAGGTACTGGAAATCTAATTCATGCCTTGTCTGCCCTTCCTTTCTTCTTTCTTCCTAAGGGACAGCCTTCCCTTTACCCTCAGGTACTCAGTGATTCTTCTCTCATCAATGATTTCAGATGTTCATTCACACTAAGGAAAAACTGACTGCACGCTCCAAGTTCTATGCCTTTGCTCATACCTCTCCCACCTGGTATATCCGTGTCCTTAACATAGCCTATAAGATGCCTACCCAGGCATCAAGGAATGGCACAATCACTTCCTCCTCCATGCAGCCTTCCTGGACCATCCAAGTTAGATATGACCCACCCTTCCTTTCGGATCCAATAGCCCTTTGTTTGTACATTATTTTGGCACTGATGAAACACCTGCTGGGGTCAGGTGGATATTTTCCCTGATAGACTGGGGTGAAGGTGGAGGAAGGAGGACAGCACTCTCAGAGCTCAAGGCCCATGTCCAGGTCCTCTCTCCCCCACAGTCTGTCTCACACTACTGGAGACATACCATATGTGCTGGTTTGAAAGGATATGTGCACCCTAGAAAAGCCATGCTTTGATCCTAATCCCATTTTGTAAAGGCAGCCATCTCTTCTAATCCCTATTCAGTACTGTATATTTGAAACTGCAGTTAGATAATCTCCCTGGAGATATGATTCAGTCAAGAGTGGTTGTTAAACTGGATTAGGGGGAGACATGTCTCTGCCCATTCGGGTGGATTTTGATAAATTTCTGGAGTCCTATAAAAAGGAAACATTTTGGAGAATGAAGGAGATTTCTGAGAGAGCAGAGAACAATGTAGCCATGAGAAGCAGAGAGTTTACTAGCCAAGTGACCTTTGGAGATGAAGAAGGAAAATGCTTCCCAGGGAGCTTCATGAAACAGGAAGCTAGGAGAAGAAGCTAGCAGATGACGCCGTGTTCGCCATGTGCCCTTCCAGATGAGAGAGGAACCCTGACCGTGTTCACCATGTGCCTTTCCAGATAAGAGAGAAACTCTGACTGTGTTCGCCATGTGCCTTCTCACTTGAGAGAGAAACCCTGAACTTCATCGGCCTTTTTGAACCAAGGTATCTTTCCCTGGATGCCTTTCATTGGACATTTCTATAGACTTGTTTTAATTGGAACACTATCTCGGCCTTAGAACTATAAACTAGCAACTTATTAAATTCCCCTTTTTAAAAGCCATTCCATTTCTGGTATATTGCATTCTGGCAGCCAGCAAACTAGAACACCATATATTTTTTAAAAAAATTGGGGTGGGTCGGTTTTTTTCTTTGATTTTAGGTATTTGAATTTAGATACCCCAGAACTGCATTGCTCAAACCCCTAAATTCGTGGCACTCTACCATCATGGGCTCATACACAGCTCGTATGTTCTATTTATTTAATATTTTTTGCTCCTTAATTCTCCATACCCATTTTCCTACCTATCCATTCCACCCTGCCACAGACTCACACTCTTTTTTTAAAAATCAATTTTTAAATTAAAAAAATATATATAACAACAAACAGACACAAACATTCTTAACATATGATCATTCCATTCTACGTATAGAATCAGTAATTCACAATATCATCACATAGTTGCATATTCATCATCATGATCATTTCTTAAAACATTTGCATCAATTCAGAAAAAGACAACACAAAAAAATATATACATACCATACCCCTTACCCCTCCCTTTCATTGATCACTAGCATTTCAATCTACTAAATTTATTTTAACATTTCAGACACACAGTCATGTTTAATATATTAAAGTGCAACCTTCTAATCTACCCTCCATGATGTTATTTACTCATTTGTGTAATCTTGAAAGATACTTAATATTACTTGGGGTTGAATTTGCCTTAAAGCTGAGGGAATGAGACACTTGCATTGGAATTTTCAGCACTAGCAGACAAGGAGGAAGTATTTTATTTGGGGTAGGAGAGAGTGAAGGTGACCCAGCCAGCTGGGAGGCCCTGGAGAGGACTGCCTACCAAAAGATTATCTGTCCTCTTTGACACAGACTGCAGTTTGAGAACACCCATCTCTGTTTCTTCTCCACCCTTTGGCTTGTACCCCTTCACGTACCATACCCTTGGTGAGACAGCCCTCTCCTGTCCTCATTGTCGTGAATCAGGTTGATGGTTCTCAAACTTTTTGGCTTCAGGATCCCTTTGCACTTTTAAAAAGTATTAAGAAATCTTTGGTGGGCCATGGTGGCTGTTTTCACCTGCCATGCCAGAGACCCGGGTTTGATTCCTGGTGCCTGCCCATGCAAAAAACAAAATAAAAAGTATTAAGAAATCCAAAGAGTTTTCGCTTATATGGATTATACCTATCTATATTTCCCATGTTAGAAGTTAAAATAAGAAATTTAAAAATTGTATGTGTTTACTTTAAAATAGTAATGAAACCATCACACCTTAACATAAATAACATATTTTTTATGAAAAATGAGTGTTTCCAAAAATGTGAAAAATTTAAGGAGAAAAGAGGCACATAAATATCTTTAATAGTCTGGCTTAATAAAAAAGAGCTGGCTTCACCTATGTTTCTGCAGTCTGTCGCAGTATCACACACCATATAGCCTCTAGAAAACTCCTCTATACGCTTGTGAAAAACTGAGAGAAAAAAAGGCAAATGGCAACTTAGTATTATGAAAATGTTTTGACCTCACCAACCCTCTAAAAGGATTGCTGGGACCCCCAGGGGGTCCCTGGACCACAGTTTGAGAACTGCTGCCTTAAAACATTGGTTTCTTGATGGTGAGGTCATTCCCTGCTCATCCTAAAACCCAGGTTTTAAGCAGACTGTACTCAGGATTTGGTCAGACTTGTGTGAATTACTTGAAAACATCTAATCAATCAGTCCTTTCCCAACCACAGCAGTCACCTGGGAAATGCTCCCTTTAGTACAGCCATGCTGCTGCCACTGAAGATGTTTGTATTTTTCCTGGAGGACAGGCTTTAGAGCCCTTGGAAGTTTTGTCAAATGACCTCAGTGGTCTCAAGTCTTTTTTCTCTGAAGAGCATTTTGACTTTTGGAAATAGCTAGAGGCCATTCAGAGGGAAATCTGGTTAATAATCTGGGTCGTCAAATTAGGCATTGTGGATTTTTTAAAAATAAGATGTCTTAAAACTTGGATTGCAAATCTACTTTCATGACCATCCCCTTTCGTCTACACGTATATTCACACACGTTCAAAATTATGTCTATGCAAGTTTTAATAATTGTAACATAATTTGAAGAGCAAAAATTGGAAGAAACATCCATTTCTGGGAGACCAGTTAAATAAACTGTGGGCATCCATAAATAAATCCACACTTTCAGTTGACAAAAAGAAAAAGGACATTCTCTATATAAGTTTATTCCAAGATATAGTAAGTGAAAAAGCAAGAGACAGAATGATATATATATAGTGTGCTGCCAGCTATCGAAAAAAGAAAACTATATAATGTGTGCTTGTGTGTTTGCATCAGGTACACAGCAGGCACTGGTAACACTGGTTGCCTCCAGGGAAGGCTAGAAGAGCAGATTTTCACTGACTAGCTTTTTGTACCTTCTGAATTCTAACCATATAAATGTAATCTAATGAAATGAACTTTTATAAGGGCAGTGCTGCAAGAAGATTCCTTAATGTAGCTTGAGCAATAGTATTATCGTTAGAATAGATATATAATACATAAGGTGACATGTGACGGGGACAATAAGATGCATTTGTGAACTAGTCCTTTTTCTAGATGTTCCTTATTCCTCTTCTCACCCTTGTTTCATTTCACAAGGAGGGAAACAGTCCAGGTAGGTTATGTGACTCACCAGGTCATGTTTCCATGTCTTGGTTCTGATTTTCACTTTGTTAGGCCGACGATTCCCCAACAGCTCCTGCAGATCTCTTGGGAGGATGGGTCGGGGTTGGGAGGAGGTGGTACACACGGTGACAGGTCATCTCTTCATTTTTCCCTAAGCTGCTTCTCTCCTCGCCTCAGACCTGAAGCAGGGCTGGAGGCTGGACAGGGTGGGTAAAGGGGAGCCACATCTTTCTCCACTCTCTTCCCCCATGTGCAGGTGTGAAAGGATGCATGTCCCCTAGAAAAGCCATGTTTTAACCTAAATCCCATTTCATAAAGGCAGAATAATCCCTATGCAGTACTGTATGTTTGAAACTGTAATCAGATCATCTCCCTGGAGATGTGATTTAATCAAGAGTGGTTATTAAGCTGGATTAGCTGGAGGCACATCTTCACCCATTTGGGTGGGTCTTGAGAAGTTTCTGGAATCCTATAAAAGAGGAAACATTTTGGAGAATGAAGGAGATTTGGAGAGAGCAGAGAATGCTGCAGCACCACGAAGCAGACAGTCCATGGGCCAGCGACTTTTGGGGATGAAGAAGAAAAACGCTTCCCGGGTTGCTTCATGAAGCAGGAAGCCAGGAAAGAAAGCTAGCAGATGATGCCGTATTCGCCATGTGCCCTTCCAGCCAAGAGAGAAGCCCTGACTGTGTTCACCATGTGCCTTCTCACTTGAGAGAGAAACCCTGAACTTCATCGGCCTACTTGAACCAAGGTATCTTTCCCTGGATGGAAGCCTTTGACTGGACATTTCTGTAAACTTGTTTTATTCGGGACATTTTCTTGGCCTTAGAACTGTAAGCTAGCAACTTATTAAATTCCCCTTTTTAAAAGCCATTCTGTTTCTGGTATATTGCATTCCAGTAGCTAGCAAACTAGAACACCCTACTTCTCCCTCCAGGTGCCCACAGCTGAGGCAGGGCTTCCTCCAGGCTTCTCCAGGACACAGTTCTAGGTATTGAGTAGGTTGAACTCCCCATTTCCCAAAATTGGCCTTACTCATTTCAGTCATCACCTATTTTTGCACACGACTTGGTTGGTTCAGAATGACTTTGGGCTGCTTCAAATCACCTTCTTCAGAGGATAAAGATTTGCCATCAACTAAAAGATTCAAAACCCTGTGGTGTAGGCTCTCCAAGATTGTGACAGGGAGTGGGTGATCCTGCTCAGGATACTTTAGAGGAAACTTTGGCATTCATTCATTCATTCCACAGCTGTTTATTGGGCCTTTTCTTCATGTAAGGCACTGTTTTAGGCACTGGGGATTTAGTAATGACAAAACTAGGTAAGTTCCAGTTTTGTGGAACTCCCGTTCTTGAGATGAGAGACAGGGAGTGATCAAGTGAATAAATACATGGTCAAGGTGACCTCAACTGCCAACAGATTAATTGTGACAGAGAGAAACTAGGGAGCCAATTTCAGGGCATATGCTTGGGGAAGACCTATCTGAAGAGGCCTTCATTTAGACAGAACATGATTTGAATGCCCTTTGCTGTCCTACCCTCCAATGCTGAAATTCTCTGTGTGACAGGTCCCAGTGGAGAAATGAAAGATATGGAGGAAAAGACAGAGGCAGCTCCTTGGTGTCCTGTGTCTGCCAGTTGCTGCTAAATACCTCTGTGAAACTCTGCTTCCAGTTAAAGGGGAGCATCTGTTCTAGGAACTTCAGTACCTGGGACAGAACCGCCCTGGATAGACCCCTTGGGAAAATGAATTGGACCAACTGTGGGTTCCAAGACTCCAGAGCCAGCAATGTCTCCCTGGACAGCCCCACCCAATTGCCCTGCTCAGGTAAGACCAGCTGAAAGTTGGAGAACCAGGTCACTGAACTCAAATTCTCAGCCTCTTTCATGACGTTATCTTTCATGCTTATCTTTTCCACCCCTCCCGACTCTCCTCTGCCTCCCCAAGATATGTACTTGACTTTCTGGCCTTTGAGACACCCTCATGCTGTCTCTTCTCTTCCTCACTGGAAAGAGGTGTGCCTTGCCATAGCCACCCTCCCACAAACTGTACCCCAGGCTCTCCTCTCAGTGAGTCACATTGAGGTCACATCTCCCTACACCCCACCCTCACTCATCATGCCCTGTGACTTGGTGCCTCAGCTTGGGAGATTCACTGTTGGTGCTTTGGGAAGATCTGGTTTCCAAGTCCCCTCCCTACCCTTTTTCCTGTAGGTGGGTGGGAGCTGTCAAAGAGACTTGGTGAAGTCAGCTATCTTACTTAGAAGGGGGACAGGGAAAAAGTGCAGAGAGGAAGTGAGCTGAGAAAGTGCTGGACTCCATTTCCCAAAGGGACTGTACTTCTTGGTGCTCTCCGTCCATGGATGCTTTTTATCTCCATTGGATATTAGATTGTTCTAGTGATTGGTACGTTCCCTCCACCGCACATTGGCAGTGGTCTTTGTGTTCAGAGTCTGAGTAGCCAGCTCTCCAAAACATGTGTCAAGAAGCACTATCTGCTATGGGAGCTGAATCATGCAGCTCCACTTTGTGGGGGAAGAAACAGGAAGGGGCGTGAGTTTAGGCAGAGACCTTTGGGTTTGGAGTAAAAACCTGGACCTGACTCCTGGCTCCAGCACTTAACTTGGGCAAGTTTCTTCTGCTGAAGTCCCTCACCTGTACAATGGGAGAGTTTGGCAAGATTTGTTTTAAGATTCCTTCTAACTCTGAGAATCCAGGGACAGGCTATGACTAGAAAGGGGATGAACTTGGTATCTCCATCCTTTGAGGCAGGAGTAATTCTTTTACAGTATGTATATTCTCCCTGTCTCACCAGAGCATGGACAGCCTCTCACACCTGTCACCTCCTCCTGGACCCAGCCCAGCTTGCTGGTGTCCTGACATCTTTCAACCCCCTTCCAACACCCCCGTACTCATCACCTGAAACATGCTGGTTGTCTTTTTCTGATCATCCTGTAATATCTAGTAACCCATAACCCTCTGTAAGAATAGGATAACTCAAGGGCGAAAAGGTCACACAGGGGCAGCAGAATGTAATAGTTATGAACACACAATTTAAAATCAAAGACACATGGGTTCACGTCTGAACTCTGTCACTTACTTGCTCGACAAATTTGAATAAGT
>PVIY010060960.1:0-11415 GCA_004026745.1 Myrmecophaga tridactyla | reverse complement strand
ACAGTTCAACAGTTTCAGGTACTTCCTTCTAACTACTCCGATACACCATAAACTAAAAAGGGATATCTATATTATGTGTAACAATAACCTCCAGAATAACCTCTCAACTCCATTTGAAATCTCTCAGCCACTGAGACTTTATTTTATCTCATTTTTCTCTTCTCCATTTGGTCAAGAAGTCTTTCTCAATCTCATGATGCCACCCCGGCTCATCTCCAGGAGTTCTGTCCCATGTTGCCATGGAGATTTACACCCCTGGGAGTCATGTCCATGTAAGGGAAGGGGAAGGGCAAGGGCGGTGAGTTCACCTGCCATTTGGCTCAGAGAGAGAGGCCACACCTGAGCAACAAAAGAGATGCCATGTTCTTTTAACCCTGATTCAGTATTGTTTAGGGTAGAACCTCTCAATTAGACTTCTTCCATGGAGATGTCACCCTGCCCCATTTAAGGTGGGTCTTAATTAGTTTCCTGGAGCCCTTAAAGAGCTGACACAGACACAGACATTTGGTAACGCTTGGAGAACCAACTTAGACACAGACATTTGGAGATGCAGAAGAAAACACTAGGAGGATCCACAGGATCTGGGAGAGCCATTTGAAACCAGAAGCCAGAAGAGGAGCCCAGCAGACATTGCTATGTGCCTTCCCATGAGATGCTAAGCAGGGACCCCAGTACTGAAAAGCCAGAACCTGGAAAGAGCCAAGGGAGTCTAAGAGAAGAAATCCAGCATTTGGCCTGGAGAAGCTAAGAAAGGATCAGCAGATGCCAGCTACTTGCCTTCCCATGTGACAGAGGAAACCTGGACACCAGCCAGCCCTTTCTTCAGAGTCAAAGTATCTTTCCCTTGATATGTTAATTTGAACATTTTTATGGCCTTAGAACTGTAATCTTGTAACTTAATAAAACCCCTTTATAAAAGCTGATCCGTTTCTGGTCTATTGCATTCCAGCAATATTAGCAAACTAAATAGTACCCAAACATGGAACCTCCTTTTGGTAGTTAGATTCAGGTGTTCAAACGTGGCTAGGTGAAGGTGCTTAGTTCTGTTGCTGTGGACATAAGCCAATGGCATGTGAACCTCATCTGTTGTTGATTATATCTGCAGTTGGCTAGGAGGCATGACTGCTGCAATGAATGATGTTTGATTTAATTGGCTGGTGCTTAAATGAGAGACTCAACATAGCGCAACAGCTTAGCATACCTCATCTCAGCACTTGCAGCTCAACCCAGGCCTTTGGAGATGCAGAAAGGAATCACCCCAGGGAAAGATGTTGGAACCCAGAGGCCTGGAGAGAAGGCCAGCAGAGATCGCCCTGTGCATTCCCACAGAAGAAGGAACCTCAGTTGAAAGTTAGCTGCCTTTCCTCTGAAGAACTATACATCAACTAAATAAATCCCCTTTTATTGAAAGCCAGTCCGTCTCTAGAGTGTTGCCTTCCAGCAGCTAGCAAACTAGAACACTCCTAAAGGTCAAGCATGAACATGAAGGGTGACATCATCAACTTGGCAATGTAAGACATCCCCTCGAAAAGCTTTCCCAGATGTTCAGCAAATAAAAGGACAAATCACACTAGCTTAGAACTCTGAAGATGGTAGAGATTGAAGAAGGACTCCACAAATGCTAAATTGAAGAAAGGGAAAAGTATCAGATAGGAAACTACCATCCCAGACCCACTGGTCCTCTTCCCTCCCTATCACTCAGTCCGTCATAGCTTGGGAGTTGCTCAGAGGCAGCATTCCAGACCCCTCTGAGGTAGTTTGAAACTGTTTTGTACCCCAGAAAAGGCCATGTTCTTTTAATCCATTCTTATGGGTGCAGACCTATTTTGGTTAGTACTTTTTTGTTAGGTTATTTCAATTGAGATGTAACCCAGCCCATTCAAGGTAGGTTGTTCTAGTTTGCTAGCTGCCAGAATGCAGCATATCAAAAAACAGAACAGCTTTTAAAAAGGAGAATTTATTAAGTTACTAGTTTACAGTTTGTGCTGGTCTGAAAGGATGTCTGTACCCTGGAAAAGCCATGTTTTAATCCTAATCCCATTTTGTAAAGGTTTCTTCTAATCCCTATTCAGTACTATATGTTTGAAACCTTAATTAGATCATCTCCCTGGAGATGTGACTAAATCAAGAGTGGTTGTTAAACTGGATTAGGTAGAGATATGTCTCTACTCATTCTAGGTGGATCTTGATTACTTTACTGGAATCCTATAAAAGGGAGATTCAGAGAGAGCAGAGAAGAATGACATAGCCATGAGAAGTAGAGAGTCCACCAGCCAGTGACCTTGGGAGATGAAGAAGGAAAATGCCTCCCGGGGAGCTTCATGAAACAGGAAGCCAGGAGAGAAAGCTAGCAGATGACCCCGTGTTCGCCGTGAGCCTTTCCAGATGAAAGAGAGGCCCTGACTGTGTTCACCATGTGCCTTCTCACTTGAGAGAGAAACCCTGAACTTCATCAGCCTACTTGAACCAAGGTATCTTTCTCTGGATGACTTTGATAGGACATTTCTATAGATGTGTTTTAATTGGGACATTTTATCAGCCTTAGAACTGTAAACTAGCATCTTATTAAATTTCCCTTTTTAAAAGCCATTCCATTTCTGGTATATTGTATTCTAGCAACTAAAAAACTAGAACACAGTTCTAAGACTATGAAAATGTCCACATTAAAGCAAGCCTATAGAAATGTCCAAATTAAGGCACCAAGAAGAGGTTACCTTCACTCAGGAAAGGCCAATGAAGTTCAAGGTTTCTCTCTCAGCTGGAAGGGTATGTGGCAGTCTTCTAGCTTTCTCTCCAGGCTTCTTGTTTCATGAAGCTCCCCTGGGGACATATTCCTTCATCTTCAAAGGTGATGGAGATGGCTGCATGGGCTCTCTTGGTTCTCGTGGCTCTAAAAAAGAGACTCTTTCAAAAATGCTTCCTCTTTTAAAGGATCCCAGTAAACTAGTGGGTGGAGTCACATCTTCCTCTAATTAATATGCACTACTGGGTGAGTCACATTTCCATGGAGATAATCTAATCAAGTCTCCAACCTAAAGTGCTGAATAGTGATTAGAAGAAACAGTTGCTCCCACAAGATTGGATCAGGATTAAACCATGGCTTTTCTAAGGCATATAATCCTTTCAAAGCAGCATGTAGGTCTTATTCCTTTTGCTGGAGACCTTTATGAAGAGATAAAAGACAGAAAGAGCCAGAAGCTCAGGGAGAAAAAGCCCGTGCAGGAGCTGACAGAGGAAGCCACTGAAGCCAGAAGGTGCAAGCAATAAAACCTGAGAGAGAAGGACCAAACGACACCAGCCATGTGCCTTCCCATGTGTCAGAGGTTTTCCAGGTGCTGGCAGCCTTTCTTCATAGAAGGTATCATCCTGATGATGTCTTAATTTGGAAATTTTCATGGCCTTAGAACTCTACATTTGTAAGCTGATTTATCCCCATTGTATAAGCCAGTTCATTTCGGTTTATTGCCTTCTGGCAGCTTTAGCAAACCAAAATACCTACCACCTCCCATTGGTGAAACAGACTATAAAGCCACTCACAACAGTGAGTTAGAACACCACATATATCAGACTAGGGACCCAAGTCCACAGAGACCCATGGCAGAATAAAAGCCACTGAGGAAGGCTACATACAAAAAGGGTTCCCAGTGGTGAAGAAAAGAGAGAAGAGACCACGGTAGAATGGTATCTGCCAAGTGGTATACACAATCCAGTTACTATCAACTGGGCCACCTAAATGCAAAATGTGCTTTTCTGGAGTGATCCACCTTTCTGGATTGATCCCATTTGGCCCCCTGAGTTGGGATATCATACCAGAGAAGAAACGAGGGGCAAAATGCCTCACAAAGGAAAAAAAAAAAGGTGAGAAGAAGTTAAATTAAACTACTGTAAGACAGAAGGGTCCCAGAACTGAAAAGTGTTAGAAAATGGGGCACTGAATGAAGATGATAATTTAAACAAATCACAGGAGCTGGGGAGAAAATTCTATACAAAAAAACAAACAGAAAAGATCAGAAATCCCAGAGAAGGAACAGAGAAAGGGAAGCATTCTCCTGGACATGAAACAATTACATTTAAAAAAATGCTATCTTAAAAATTGCACTGCATATCCAGGCCAAGAATTAGATGGAAACGAGCAGAAAAAGCCTGATCAGTTAAACTTGGGCTCTTCTAAAGGATCAGAATAAGTTGGACCAAGCATCACAAAAGAGCCTTCACACAAAGGCAATCAACAATAAAACCCTAGACAAGAGGGGGAAACTGACCTTCAGAGTTAACTTATCTAGATAATCAGATGCCTAGGTATCAGCAAAAAATTATAAGCTGTACTAATAAGCAGGAGAGCATGGCTCAGTCAAGGAAACAAGTTAAAATTTCAGAGGAGATGCAGAATTTGGAAGAAATAATCAAAGACGTTCAAACAAATCTCAATTCCAGATGAAGAAAAATATGCATAAAGCAAAGGATATTAAGAAGAAAATGTATGAGAATAAAGAAGAATTTGAAATTATAAACAGAAATGTACGTACTGCCTTTACAGTAATAACACTGAAGGTTAATGGATTAAACTCGCCAATCAAAGGACACATATTGGCAGAATGGGTTAAAAAAAAAGCATGATCCAACTATCTGTTGTTTACAAGAGACTCACCTGAGACACAAATAGGTTGAAAGTGAAAGGTTGGGAAAGATGTTCCATGCAAATAGTAATTAAAGCAGAGCTGGGGTAGCTGTATTAATATCAGACAAAAAAAGACTTTTTTTGTCAAAAGCTGGTAGAAGAGGGCAGGCCACGGTGGCTTAGTGACAGAGTTCTTGCCTGCCATGCCAGAGACCCAGGTTCACTTCCCAGTGCCTGCCCATGTTAAAAGAAAAAAAAAAGCTCATATAAGAGACAGAGGAGGATACCATATATTAATAAAGGGGGCAACCCACTAAGAAGTAACAATCCTAAATATTTATGCACATAACCATGGTGCCCCAACATACATGAGGCAAACACTGGCAAAACAGAAAGGAAAATAGAATACACTTCTTCAGTAATAGCTGGAGACTTCAATACACCACTGTCATCAATAGATAGAACATCCAGACAGAAGATCAATAAGGAAGCAGAGAACTTGAGTAATATGATAAATGAACTAGACTTACCATAACATTGCACCTCAAAACAGCAGGATATACATTCTTCTCAAATGTACATGGATCCTCCTCCAGGATAGAACATTGGGGGTCATAAAACAAATCTCAGTAAATTTAGAAATACTGAAACTTATATAAAGCATCTTCCCTGACCATAATGGAATAAAGCTGGAAATCAATAGCCAGTGGAGAAGTGAAAAATCCACAAATATATGACAGGTAAATAATGTTCTTAAGCAATCAGTTGGCCAAAGAAAAAATTGCAAGGGAAATCAGTAAATATCATGAAATGAATGAAAATGAGAACACAACATATCAAAACTTGTGGGATGCAGTGAAGACAGTGTTGCGAGGGAAATTTGTAGCACTAAACTAAATTTTAAAAGAAGAAAGAGTGAAAATCAAAGACCTAACTGCACCCTGGAGGAACTAGAAAAAGAATAGCAAACTAGCCCCAAGGCAAGCAGAAAGAAAGAAATGACAAAGAATAGAGCAGAAGTAAATGAAATTGAGAATAAAATAACAGTAGAAAGAATTAACAAAACAAAAAGTTAGTTCTTTGAAAAAAATCAATAAAATTAACAAACTCTTAGCTATACTGACAAAAAGTAAAAGAAGATACAAATAAATAAAATCAGAAATGAGGGGAGTGGACATCACTACTGACCCCACAGAAATAAAAGGGATCATATGGGGGTACTATGAATAATATACCAACAAATTAGACAACCTAGAGGAAATGGACAAATGCCTGAAAACACTACACTAACTCTAGAAGAAATAGAAAACCTTAGCAGACCAATTACAAGTAAAAGGATTGAGTCAGTCATCAAAAACTTCCCAACAAAGCCAAGGCCAGGAACAGATGGCTTCACAGGTGAATTTAGTCAATCATTCCAAGAAGAATTAATACTAATGCTGCTCAAACTCTTCCAAAAAATATAAGAGGAAGGAACACTACATAACTCATTTTATGAAGCCACCATTATCCTAATACCAAAGGCAGCTGAAGATACTTCAAAGAAAGAAAATTACAGAACAATTTTTCTTATGAATGTAGATGCAAAATTTCTCAATACAATACTTGCAAATCAAATCCAGTAGCACATTGAAAGAATTATGTATCATGATCAAATGAGTTTTATCCCAGGCATGCAAGGGTGGTTCAGCATAAGAAAATCAATAAATGTAATACACTACATTAACAAAACAAAGGGAAACAAACACATAATCATCTCCGTTGAAACAGAATAGGTGTTTGATAAACTCCAGCATCCTTTCTTGATTAAAAAAAACACTTATAAAAATAGGAATAGAAGACTTCCTCAACATGATTAAGGACAAATATGAACAACCCACTGCTAATACCATATTTAATGGTAGAAGACTGAAAGCTTTCCCTGTAAAATGTGGAACAAGGCAAGGATGCCCACTGGGACCACTGTTATCCAATATTATACTGGAAGTTCTAGCCAGTGCAGTTGGGCAAGAAAAAGAAATAAAAGGCATTCAGATTGGAAATGAAGAAGTAAAGCTTTCAATAATTGCAGATGATATGATTCTATGTATAGAAAGTTCCAAAAAATCTACCACAAAGCTACGAGAGCTAAGAAACATATTTGGCAAAATGGCAGGGTATAAGATCAATATCCAAAAATCAGCAATGTTTCTATACACTAGTAATGAGAAATCTGAGGAGAAAATCGAGAAAAAAAATCCACCAACAATTTCATCTAAAAGAATCAAATATCTAGGAATAAATTTATTCAAGTGTGCTGGTTTGAAAGGATGTATGTACCCTAGAAAAGCCATGTTTTAATCCTAATCCCATTTTGTAAAGGCAGCCATTTCTTCTAATCCCTATTCAGTACTGTATGTTTGAATCTGTAATTAGATCATCCCCCTGGAGATGTGACTCAATCAAGAGTGGTTGTTAAACTGGATTAGGTGGAGACATATCTCTACCATTCAGGTGGGTTGATTAGTTTACTGGAATCCTATAAAAGAGGAAACATTTGGAGAAAGCTGGAGATTCTGAGAGAGCAGAACAACATAGCCACAAGAAGCAGAAAGTCCACCAGCCAGCAACCTTTGGAATGAAGAAGGAAAACACCTCCTGGGGAACTTCATGAAAGGAAGCCAGGAGAGAAAAAGCTAGCAGATGATGCCATGTTTGCCCCATGCCTTTTCAGAAGAGAGAGAAACCCTGAACCTGTTCACCATGTGCCTTCTCATTTGAGAGAGAAATCTTTATCGGCCTTCTTGAACCAAGGTGTCTGTCCCTGGATGCCTTAGATTGGACATTTCTATAGACGTGTTTTAATTGGGACATTTTCTCAGTCTTAGAAATGTAAACTAGCAACTTATTAAATTCCCATTTTTAAAAGCCATTCCGTTTCTGGTGTATTGCATTCTGGCAGCTAGCAAACAAGAACACAAAGGATGTAAAGAACTTGTACCCAGAAAACTACAAAACATTGCTAAAATAAATGAAAGATAAATAAATGGAAGGACGTTGCATGTTCATGGATTGGAAGACAGAATATCATTAAAGATGTCAGTTCTACCCAAAATGATTTACAGATTCAATGTAATCACAACCAAAATACCAACAGCCTATTTAGAGAAATGGAAAAGCCAATTATCAATTTCATTTGGAAGGGTAAGTGGCCCCCAAAGCCAAAAACATCCTGAATAAAAGAATGAAGTTGAAGGACTCACATTTCATGACTTTGAAGCCTATTATAAAGCTATAGTTGTCAAACAACATGGTACTGGTACAAGGATAGAGATATTGATCAAAAGAATCGAAATCAAAAATAGATTCATATTTATGACCAATTGATTTTTGACAAGTTTGCTAAGTCCATCCAACTGGGACAGAGCAATTTCTTCAGCAAATGGTGCTAGGAGAACTCAGTATCCATATGCAAAAGAATGAACGAGGACCAATATCTCACACCATATAACAAATATTAACTCAAAATGGATCAAAGACCTAAATATAAGAACCAGGACTGTAGAACCCCCAGAAGAAAATGTAGGGAAGCATCTTCAGGCTCTTGTATTGGACAGTGGTTTCTTAGGCTTTACACTCAAAGCACAAGCAACAAAAGAAAAAAAATAGACAAATGGAGCCTCCTCAAGTTAAAAACTTCTGTGCAACGGAAGTTCATCTTTGGATGAAAGTGAAAAGACACTTTAATCTTTGGGAGAAGATATTTAGAAACCTCATAGGATATGAGTTTAATATCCTAAATATATAAAGAAATTCTACAATTCAGCAACAGAAAGACAACCCAATTAAAAATTGGGCAAAAGTCTTGAACAGACATTTTTCCAAAGAGGAAATGCAAATGGCTAAAATGCACATGAAAAGATGCTCAACACCACTATTAGGGAAATGAAAATCAAAACTACAATGAGCTATCATTTCATACCCACTAGAATGGCTACTATTAAAAAAACAAAACTGTAAGTGTTGGAGAGAATGCACAGAAATAGGAATAGTCATTCATTGCTGGCAGGAATGTAAAATGGTGCTCCCACTGTGGAAGATAATTAGGCAAGTATAGAATTACCACATGACCTGACAATCCCACTTCTAGGTATATACCCAGAAGGATTGAAAGCAGGGACCCAAAAAAAAATATTTGCACACTGTTGTTCACAGCAGCATTATTTACAATTGCCAAAAGATGGAAGCAACCTAAGTGTCCATCAACCAAAGATGAATAAATAAAATGTGGTATATATGTGCAATAGAATATTATTCAGCTGTAAAAAGCAGTGAAGTCCTGATGCATGCAACTACATGGATAAACCTTGAGAACATTATGCTGAGTGAAATAAGCCAGACACAAAAAGACAAATACCATATGCTCTCACTGGTATGAACTAATTATAGTAAGCAAACTTATCATATACTTAATAGAGTATACAGCTTACTTAGAAGAGTTAAGAGTCTGGAATATAGATTGCCAAGGGGTAGATTGGAGGTGGAGAATGGGGGATGGATGCTTAATTTGTACAGAATGTCTGTTTAGGTTGATTATAAAGATTCGGAAATGATGCTGGTGATCATGGCACATTATTATGAGTGTGTACTTAACAGCACTGAATTATATAGTTGAAATGGTTAAAAGGAGAAACCTTAGTCGTATATGATACTAGAATAAAAATAAGAAGAGAAAACATAAGACTGTGTAACAATGAGCCCTGTTGTAGACGATGGACTATATTGTTAATAGTACAAGTATGGGAATGTTCTTTCATGAATTATAACAAATGTACAACACTAATACAAGGTGTTAATATTAGGGTAGTGTATAGGGAAAAATACACCTAATGTAAACTACAGTGATTATTCATAAAACTATTTAATAATCTTTGATTAGTTGTAACAAAGTTAACTACTGCTGTAAAAAAATAGTACAGTTACAAAAAGTAGTATCATCAATTATAACAAATGTCCCACATCAGTACAAGGTGGTGGAGTGGTGTATGGGATCCAGTATTTTATGCTTGATTGTTCTGTAAACCTACAACTTCTCTAATAAATATATATATATATTAGAAAAATGGACGTGAAGCCCTGGGCAAGGAATTTATCTTCTGAGTCTCATTTAGGTCATCTGTGAAATGAAGATAATGTGATCTGTCCTCTCTGGGTCACAAAGTTGTTGTAAGGATCAATATGTAATATGTTTATTTGTTTTCTTAATTATCTAATCTCCTCAACAAATTCAGCAAAATTCCTTCCTCTTTTCATTGTTTTAATACCATAATTTGAAATAGTGTTGCTTTATAAACTGATTTAGTAGATTACACTAAGATATCTACTCTTTTTCAGATATTCTTTCAGGTGATCACTCATATTTTTCCAGATTTAAAAAAATATATTTTGAGAAAAACACTATTAGAATTTGGATTGGGACAGAATAACAATTAGAATTAATTAAGAAGAACAACTTTAAGAACAGTTTCACCCTCCTTTCAAATGCATCTGAGATCTCTATTCCAGTCCTATTTATAAAATGTCATAGTAAGTATTACTGGAGTAATACAGGCTTTGAAGAGAGATCTCTTGGAATTCTGGCTCTGCTGCCTTTAACTGTGTGATCTTAAGCAACTAACTTCACTACTATGTGCTTCAATTTCATAATCTAAGAATTGGGAGGATAATTGTACCTACCTCACAGTATCGGTGTGGTATTTTAATGAAATAATCTACAGAAAGAAGTCTTATATACCTCGAGGCATGTTTTTGATGCTCAGCAAATGTTGCTACTCTGCTCCCTGGCCTTTCAATTGGTCTGGATCAAATTTAGATGACAGAAGTGAGAGCACCTGGTAAAGTAGAGGGGGAACAGTGGGACCCTCTCCTAGGATCTTGACTGCTGAATGCACAAAAGGCAAGTGTCATTGTTCAGAGCACAGGCTTTGCATTCATCCTGACCTAAGATTGAATCCTGGCTCTGCTGCTGCCTTGGGCAAGTTACCTACTTCTCTGAGCTCAGTTTCTTATTTGTTAAATGGAGATGAGACTTTCCTTGATTGAGGATTCTGTGGGTTTAAATGAGCTAGTATGTATAAGGCACCCAGCACAGTTCCTGGTAAGTACTCACTGAGCATTAGGTGTTTCCCTCATGAAGTTTGTAGGGACAGCAAGGGTGCCAGGACATAGTTTTAAAGTTAGGGAATCTCTAGTCTTTCTGCCCTTCCTTTTGGACCTCTCCTCTAAAAGATTTCTGTTTTTTGAGTCACAATTAGAAGTTACAACAGAATGATTTTTGGGCCCTAGAGTGGAATTGCCCTTTCCATGTTGCAGGCTGAGCCATAAAACTCCCTCTCACTTGGTGTTTTGGTTTGTTAAATGCCAGAATGCAATATACCAGAAATGGGTTGGCATTTATAAAGAGAATTTACTAAGTTACCAGTTTACAGTTCTAAGGCCATAAAAAATGCCAAACAAAGGAATCCAGAGAAATTGGCTCAAGAAAGGCCGATGGGTCAGGAACACCTCTGTGAGGTAGGAAGGCATGCAGCTGGCATGTTCTTTCCTTTGGCTTCTCGTTTCAAACAGCTTCCCCAGGGCTGTTTTCTTTCTGCATCTGCAAATGTCTCTGTCTGTGTTGGCTCCATCTGCAAATGTCTCTGTCTGTGTTGGCTCTGAAGCTTTTTTCAAAATAGTTCCCTCTTAAAGGGCTCCAGAAAGCAACCCACCTTGAATGAGTGAAGACACATCTCCATGGAAACCACCTGTCATGGTCAGGT
>PVIY010060959.1:0-11414 GCA_004026745.1 Myrmecophaga tridactyla | reverse complement strand
GTTGGCTGGAGAGAGAGGCCACATCTGAGCAACAAGAGAGGTTCTCTTGGGGGTGACTCTTAGGCTTAATTTTAAGTAGGCTTGACCTATCCCCTGTGGGGTTAAGTTTCATATGAACAAACGCCAAGACTGGGGGCTCAGCCTATAGCTTTGGTTGTCCACACTGCTTGTGAAAATATCAAGAGTTCAACTTGGGGAAGTTAAATTTCCCCCCATTCTCACCGTTCCCTGAATGGGACTTTGCAAATACTTTTCCACTCACTGATCAGATCACTCTGGGATTCATCAGGGCATCACCTGGACAAACCAACAAAATCTCATGTCCTATACAAAGTTCAATGTACTTAAGGTGTTCAATCAACTATCTACATAAGTAATGTTAGGAGATGCACTAGTCAAAGTATAGATTTGTACCAAATAAACATTTTTTGCTTTAGTCTCACACATTAGTTGAAATTTTAAAATATTAATTACTATCTATTTTCAGCACACTGCAGTAATGACATTCTTTTCTTCTTCCTCATGCAAAAACATTTTTAAATTTGTACATTTAGTCACTATTATACACTCTAGGCATTCCTAGATTATACCGTCTCAATCTTTATCATCTATCTTTCTTTGTGATTTCATTTATGCCCCAGCCCTCCTCCCTCTATCATTCTCATATGCAGCTTCATTCAGTGTTTTAACATAATTGTATTACAGTTAGGTAATATTGTGCTGTCCATTTCTGAGTTTTTATATTCAGTCCTGTTGCACAATCTGTATCCCTTCAGTTCCAGTTACCCATTTAAACAGTTTTTGAAACTGAGTGTGTGTTTGTTTCTTCTTTCCATCAAAGCAACTTAATTAATGTATAGGATTAGTAGTGCTCCTTGGTGCTTGGGTGTTATATTAGTTAGCCCTAATGTGCTGCTGCTATTTCTTTTGTTTTAGTTTAAATGGAAACCACCCTGGGGAGCTAGATGCCTGTGTAGCAGTTCTGCCACACCAGTAATTTGCAATGAGTGGGGGAGGAGAGCAGCCGGATATCCTCAGTGTTGGAATTCTGGTCAAGGAAAGATGGAAAGTGGTGAGTATAAATCTCAGGGTTTGTGTGTCTGTGTGTGTGTGTTGTGTGTACGTACATATGAGAGGGGAGTAAATTTTGGTATCCTGATGAAGTAATACTCTTTTAGGGAATAATGATATATTGTTTATATTGCCAAAACAGTTATTTTTAGTTATTTTCCTATGACTAAATTCCTTTTATACCTAATTCTTATTCTTGCTTCTTAATACTGCTAAATTTTTCTAACATCCCATAGCAAATATTGAGTACGGTAAATAAAAGTGTGCATAGGAAAAGAAAAAGTGAAAGAAAATACACTGTCTGAAAGCAGAATGAGAACTGCTCTTTTTTTTTTTTTAACTTTTTATTAAGCAAAATTGTAACTATATGTTAAAGTAGAGACTGATATAATGAACCTACACGTACTCATGACCCAGCTTAAATAATCGTCAGTTTATAGTGAGTCTTGTTTTATGCCTTTTACTTCCCTCCTAGATTATTTTGAAGCAAATTTTCTACCTTAGCATTTCTTCTGTACATATTTCACTGTTTTTTCTAAAAGGGATAAGGACTTCTTAAAACATAATCTTAATTCTATTTTCATACCTAAAAAAGCTAACACTTTCTTATTATGATTAAATACCTCATCAATTTTTACATTCTCTGATTGTAAATTAGTTTTAACAGTTGGTTTGAATCAAGATGTAGTAGAGGTCTGAATTTTGCAGTTGATTGATATCACTTAAATTTATTTTAATTTCTAAGTTCCTGTTCATCTCTCTTTTTTCCTTACTATTTATTGAAGAAATTTGCCTGTAGAATTTCCTGTGGTTTGAATTTTGTGATTGCTTCCATGTGTTATTAACATGTTCTCTGTTCCATGTACTTTATGTAAATTGGTAATTGTACCTAGAGGCTTGATGAGATCTGAATTCAAGTTTGTTTGTTTTTTTTTGAGGTGGAGGCATATATATTTTTTCATGAAGGGTGGTGTGAATATAATATCTGATTGTGTCTCTTTTTCATGGTGGTACCAGCCATTAATGATCGTTGCCTAGGTCTATTCATTAGGCATTGCAAGTTGGTGATATTCTATTATTTCGTCTTTATTTATTAGATGAAATATATGTATAAAAAGGAGTTTCCATCATAAACTATTTTGGTTGCCCTGAGATACAATTTGATTAGTCAGGCAGATATATGCTTGATTCTTTTCCTTAATTTACCAGTTTTCACAATAATGGATTGGTTTCCTTATATCCTCCCAAAGTAATCAATGAGGATTTTTTTTTAGTATAACTGAGAATTCATGGTTTTAAACATATTAATGTGTTTCAGTTCATTATAGTTATTATCCTTATTGATGATCAGATTGCTCAACTGTCTCAAATTTAAGTAAGGGAACACTCTTCAAGTTGTCTCCTGAGTCCTTTTGCTATGATCTTAATAGTCTTTTTTTTTTTTTTTTCAGTAACTGAAGGCAATTGAAATTTATTATTTTTAATGGAGAAAACATTTTGGGGGAATAAAAAATACAAATTAAAATTGTTTTTATTGTAAAATATAACATATATAAAAGAAAGAAAAAGCAATTAATTTTCAAAGCACACTTCCACAAGTAGCTACAGAACAAATCCCAGAGTTGTCATGTGCTGCAATTCCACCATCTCAGATTTTGCTATTAGCTGCTCCAAAATATTGGAGGCTAGAAGGACTATTAATATAGTGATTCAGCAGTCATACTCTCTTGTTAAATCCCATTTTCTCTGTTATGCCTCTTCCTTCTCCTCCTCTGATCCCTCGTCCCATCTATAGGGATCTTTAGGCAGTGCCCATTCGGACTTTTTCATATTGAAAAAGGTATCCACTCTAAAGCATAGAGGGGTGTAATCAGTTGATAATCTTGGAGAGGCTGGTTCCTCTGGGTTTCAGGATTTATCTGTCTTAGGAACCCTCTTGAAATGGTAGGTTCAGAAAATCTAACTTCACGCATGAAATCTTTATAGCGTCTCAGTTTGAGCCTCAGGTGTTCTTAAGAGTCAGCAGGAGTGATGTTGGTTGGGGGTTGGCAAACCATGGCACTTATCACTATCTAACTGAAGCTTGCATACAAGTAGCTTCCAGAATACTCTCTTGATTCCATTTGATCTCTCTTGGCTGCTGATGCCATTTTATTACATTTCTTTTTCTTCTTTTGGGCTGGAAGGCATTATCAGTCCCTCAGTGCCAGGGCCAGATTCGTCTCCCGGAGTCATGCCCCATGTTGTCAAGGAGATTTTTACTCCTGAATGTGTCATGTCCCACATAGTGGGGAGGGTAATTATTTTGCTTGCAGAGTTGGGTTTAGAGAGACAGGCCACATCTGAGCAACAAAAGAGGCATCCTGGAAGCAACTCTTAGGCCTTGTTATTGGTAGTCTTTACTTCTCCCCTACAGTAATAAGTTTCATAAAGGCAAGCCTCAAAAATCCAGGGCTTGGCCTATTTTCTTGGGAGTCCTTGATGTTTGAGAGGGTACCCAGGGTTTCCCAGATGGGAAAGTTTAATATTATTGTTCCATATATACATATATTTCTCTCCCCACTTTGGACCCTCAAGGGACTCCACCAATATTTTTTATTTATCAGCCCACATAGTTGGAGAGGTATCTTGGTATTATATTAAGCTAAGTAGAATAACAAGGCCTTGTTCCCACTCTGGACTTTGGGAGTTTGGGTTGTTTAAATGAGCTATCCAGGCTGGTTGATTTAGATTATATGTTACTAAAAGTTTAGGTTCTGACCATAATAAACTTCTCTGCTTTTGTTCTCATATAATAGGTGAAGATCTAGAGTACATACGCTATCATCTATTACCCTGTATTCTGTTTGATTTACCTTAGACCCAGCCAGGCTTCGTTTTTTTAGCTCTAATTGATGCCTGATCTCTTTTTTGGTTACCTTAACTATTATCATAAATAGCTATGCTAAATTTAAGGGCTGTAGTGCGCCATTTCTCAGTCTTAGGTGTCACAGAGTTATTCAAAGTTCCAGGGAAACACCAGCTGATACACATATAATCTGCATCTCAGAATCTAGAAATACATTTACAACTTCAGGCTAAGTGTGGAAAATACATTTTTTAAATGAGGAATTTATATAGGCGGTAACTTGGAGCATGGTTAACAAATATTTAAAAAAAATTACACAAATGAGTTTCTGCTGTGGAGGGTGGATGAATTAAATTTTCAGTAGGATGAGGTTGAATCTACAGAAAAGCAATCATGGCAGAGATTTTCATTTAACTTCTCTTCTTCCTTAGTAATATAGAATTCTCATTATATGTGAGCCAGCAGTGTGACCATACAAAGAATATACTTTTCAGTCTCCCTTATAGCTTGGTATGGCAGTGCACCTAGATTATAGCAATGAAATGTAAACATACCTTGTCGGGCAAGACACTTACTAGAAAGTTCATTATAAGAGAACTTTCTTATAAGTTCTTATAAGAAAGTTATAAGAGGAAGAAACAAATGGTATGAGCCCTTTTGCTCTTCATATGTTTTCCTGATTCTGGGGCCTTTAGTAGTCATATTGACTCTGAAGCAAGGATTTATGCCTGATGTCCAGATACTATCCACCAGAAATGTAGAAATTGAAATGATTTGTAAGTAACATGCCAGTACTCAATCACCAACATTTGGAGAAAAAATAAACCGTTGTGGGTTTAAGTCACAATTAAAAAATAATAATTAAAAAAGAGATAGTGATAAAACTATAAAATTCCTAGAACAAAACATAGGGAAATATTATTAGAACCTGTTTTAGGCAGTGGTTTCTTAGACTTGCATGAGCAACAAAAGAAAAAAATAGGAAAATAGGACCTCATCAAAAATAAAAACTTTTGCGCATCAAAAGATTTTATCATAAAAGTAAAATGACAACCTTCAGAATGGGAGATTGTATTAGTTAGGGTTCTCTAGAGAAACAGAATCAACAGGAAACATTTGCAAATACAAAATTTATAAAAAGTGTTTTACGTGACCGTGGGAACACAGAGTCCAAAATCCGCAGGGCAGACTGTGAAGCCGATGATTTTGATGGAGGGTCTGGACGAACTCCAGAGGAGAGGCTCACCAACCGAAGCAGGAAAAGCCCTCTCTTCCGAATCCTCCTTAAAAGGCTTTCAGTGATTAGATTAAGCATCACTCATTGCAGAAGACACTCCCCTTTGACTGATTACAAATGGAATCAGCTGTGGATGCAGCTGACATGATCATGATGTAATTCTATGAAATGTTCTCATTGCAACAGACAAGCCAGCACTTTCTCAACCAGACAAACAGGTACCACCACTTGGCCAAGTTGACACATGAACCTGACCATGGCAGAGATAAAATTGGAACATTACATATCCAGTAAGGATTTCTTATCCAGAATCTATAAGAAATTCTACAATTCAACAAAAAGAAGACAACCCAATTTAAAAATGGGCGAAAGAACTGAATAGACCTTTTTTTAAAAGAAGTCTTACAAATGGCCAAAAAGCACATGAGAAGATGCTCAGTATCATTAACCATTATGAGTATACAAGTCAAAACCACAATGAGATACATTTTACATCTATTAGAATGGCTTCTATTAAAAAATCAGAAAATTACAAGTGTTGGAGAAGACTTGGACACATAGGAACACTCATTCATTGTTGGTAGAAATGCAAAATGGTACAGCTGCTGTAGAAAACAATCTGGTGATTCCTCAGAAAGCCAAGTATAGAATTACCATAAAAACCAGCAATCCCACTTCCAGGTATATGCCCAAAAGAATTGAAGGCAGGGACTCAGACACTTGCATACCAGTGGTTATAGGGGTACTATTCACAGTTGCAGAAAGATGGAAGCAATCCAAGTGTCCATCATCAGATGAATGAACTGAAAAAAAAAAATCCTATATGCATAGTAGAATATTGTCCAGTCTTAAAAAGAAATGTAATTCGGAAACATATGACAGCATGGATGAATCTTGAGGCTTTGTGTTGAGTGAACTAAGCAGACTGAGAAGGACAAACATTGTATGATTTCACCAATATGAAACAATTAGAATAAGCAAATTCATAGTCAGAAACTAATATGTCGGTTAACAGGGCTTTGGGTGAGATTAGTAGTCTTTTGATAGCTTCCTTGCTGTAGACCTAGAGTCTGTCATTTCTCCAAGACGGCTTATTTCTTAAAGGAGCTATTTTTTGTTTTGAATATATATTTTATTGTTATCCAGTCTTGTCAACCAAATTTTGTTGTTCCAATAGCAGATTTTTAAGCAATTTTAGTGGTTCACTTATTCCATGAACAGATTGGTAAGAGAGTACTCTTTCTTTAGAAATTATTTTTTATGGTAAATGTGTTTTTCAGATTGGGTAAATCAGTAGTGTTAAAATTTTACTTGACCAAATATAAAACAACCCTGTCATAATCATGGACTGCTACAGAGAGAGTCCAGTGGTTTGTATCTTTTATGGGAGTTAGGCATGAGTATTGCTTTGGTTAGAGCATTCAACTAAGTGATGTGAATAGTTGACTGTTCTCTAGTAGACATACCAAAAGATGACAAAGGGCACTATTACACCTGACATTTTTCCCCTGCCCTGATAATTAGAGCTAATGTATATGTGAAATTTATCTCCCAAATTTGGGAGGCATTATGACATTTTTAGAAAGAAGTCACAGGCTCATTGTTAAAGATAGTGTTTTAGTTGTCTGTTCTTATATAACATACCACTTCAAAATTTAGAGGCTGACTACAGTCGTTTTATTTTATTTATTTATTTTATTTTTGTTTTTTTTTTAAGTAAAAATAAACCTGCTTTTTAGTGGTGATTTGTAGAGCTCATTGAGAGCTCACAAACTAGTAGCCTATGGGTGGTATCCAGTCTGCTGGTGTGTTTAATATCAACATTTTTTTAAAAACTTTTTTATTGTGTTATATGACATATATACAAAGCTGTTCTAGTTTGCTAGCTGCCAGAATGCAATATACCAGAAATGGAATGGCTTTTAAAAAGGGAAATTTAATAAGTTACAAGTTTACAGTTCTAAGACTGAGAAGATGTCCCAATTAAAACAAGTCTATAGAAATGTCCAATTTAAGGCATCCAGGGAAAGATACTTTGGTTCAAGAAGACTGATGACATTCAATGTTTCTCTCGCAGCTGGAAGGGCACATGGCAAACATGGCAGTATCTGCTGGCTTTCTCATTGCTCTACAAAAAGGACTCTCTCCAAAATGTTTCCTCTTTTAAAAGGATTCTAGTAAGCAACTCCACCTTCAGTGGGTGGAGACACACCTCCATGAAAATCATCGAATTAAAAATTACCACCCACAATTGGGTGGGTCACATCTCCATGGGAACAAATCAAAATGCTCCTACCCTGCAATATTGAATGAGAATTAAAGGACATGGCTTTTCTGGGGTCCACCATAGATTCAAACCAGCATGTTCTACCCTTTGGACCCCAAAAGGACATGTTCTTTCCAAATGTAAAACATATTTATTCCATAACAATATCAGAAAACTTTAAACTTTTTGGTAGCAATACAAATAAAGTACAAAGTTAGACACAGTATAATATCTCATCAAGTCAGTTACAGGCATGATCTATCCTAAGGCAAAATTATCCTCTGGCTCTGGACCTGTAAAACTCAGAACATGTTATTTACTGCCAACATATAAAAGAGGAACATTCATAGGATACATATACCCATTTCCATAGGGAGGAAGGATCACTAGGGTCACTGGGCCCATACAGTTTCGAAAACCCACAGGGCAAAGTCCATGAGATTTTAAAGTCTGAGAGTCATTTATCTTCGGGGCTTTAGAAAGTAGCAGTCCCACCCTTTCCAAGGGCCTACGCAGAGGCCTGCCTCTCTCCAAACGCAACCTTGGGGGACATTGGGGAGACCACCTTTTTCTCGGCTCCACCTTCTCCAAGCATTGGGGCCGCGCCTGGACTCTCTGTCATCTCCGGGGCACATGTTCAGCCCCTCCATGTGGTGGCACCTAGGCTCTCCCCAAACCCCAAGGAATGTGCTTCACCCTCTCCAAGGCCTGAGTCAGCATGACTCTTCCACTGCCACGAGGTAGAAGGCCCATCCTCTGCATTCAGGGCAAACTCACCCTCTCCATGGGCTTGGATGGGTCTGCTCTCCTAGTCTGAAGCTTCTTGACTTCAGATCCTAGCCTCAGTGGTTTTGCCTCTGAAGTTATTTTTCTTCCAACGTGTACCTTCTCTGTCCCTCTCAGTCCCAACTGGCAGTGGTTCTCTTTATACATAACCTGCAGCACTCTCATTGGCTTTCTATGCAGTAGCTTTGGATCATGCCCATCAGACATAAGGAGTTTCCACAAATCCTTCTTGGATAACTCCATGTCCAATCCTGGCTTTCTCTGAAATGGCTAACTGATTTCACATTTGGCCAAATCTTCATGTGGGGCATGATTCTCTGGGGTCTCCCTTCCTGGAAGCCCAGAATTTTCCAGAACATCAGTTTCTGGTTTCTTTGTACCCAAGAGTTCAGTTCTCAGCTTGTCTCTTTCCTGTTGCATTTCACTGTAAGCTGTGAGGAGAAACCATGCTGCACTTTCAACATTTAATTTGGAGAGCTCTTCTGCTAAATATCCAAGTTCATGACTTTTGAAATCTGCCTTCCAGCCAAAGCCACTAGTCAATTTTGCCAGATTATCTGCTACTTTAAAACAAGGATCACCTTCCTTTCAGTCTGCAATAGCACATGCCTCATTTCTGTCTAGAGCCTGGTCAGAAGTATCTTTAGAGTCCATGTTTCTACCAACAGTCTCTTCAAAGCATTCTAGACCTTCTCTATCAAGCTCCTCACAACTCCTCCAGATTCTTCCCCTTATCCATTTAAAAAGCCATTCCAACATGTTTGGTATCTGCAAACTGCAGCAGCACCCCTCACTCTTCAACAAGTAGTTACAGCAGAGATCATAGAGTTTGTCATGGGCTGCCATTCCATTTTGTAATTTTCCTTCTAGCTGTTCCAGAATGTTGGCGGCTAGAAGGAATATACATATTTTTATCATCACAATTGGCTTTTTTCTTTTTTGTGAAAAATAACATATATACAAAAAAGCAATAAATTTCAAAGCACATCGCAACAATTAGTTGTAGGACAGATTTCAGAGTTTGGTATGGGTTAGAGTTCCACAATTTTAGGTTTTTACTTCTAGCTGATCTAAGATACTAGAGACTAAAAGAAATATCAGTATAATGATTCAGCACCCAAACTCATTTGTTAAACCCTACCTTCGCTGTATGACTCCACCATCACCTTTTAACGTTCTCCTACTTTTTAGGGGTATTTGGACTATGCCCATTTTAACTTTTTCATGTTGGAAGGGGCTGTTGATAATATGGAATAGGGGGATGGAACTAGTTGATGTTCTGGAGAGGCTGGCCCCTCTGCATTTCAGGACTTATCTGGTCCAGGGACCCATGTGGTAGTTGTAGTTTTCTGGAAAGTTACCCTTGTACATGGAACCTTTGTAGAATCTTATATATCGGCCTAGGTGTTCTTTAGGAGTGGCTGGAATGGTTTTGTTTGGGGTTTGGCGAGTTATAATTAGGTAGCAATGTTTAGCTGAAGCTTGCATAAAAATGACCCCCAGAGAACACTCTCTACTCTGTTTGAACTCTCAGCCACCGATGCCGTGTTTGTTACCCTTCTTTTCCCCCTTTTGGTCTGGATGGCATTGTTGATCTCATGGTGCCACAGCCAGACTCATACCTGGGGGTCATCTCCCATGTCGCCAGGGAGGCTTTCACCCCTGAGTGTCAGGTCCCATGTAGTGGGGAGGGCAATGATGAAAGCAGTCTTTTTTTTTTTTTTTGGAGGCATGGTCCGGGAATCAAACCTGGGTCTCCCACATGAAAAGCAAGCATTCTACCACTCAACCACCTGTGCACCCCGAAAACAGTCATTTTATTTTGTTCATCATTTTGTAGATTACGAATTTGGGTAGACTGTGCCTGGGCAGATCATTTCTTAGCTATGTGGTACTAGCCACATAGTTGGCTGGGAAGATCCCCTTTTCAGATCCGCTCTCCTATCCTGCCTGGCTGTTCATTTGTCCAGGGCCTCTTCTTAAGGCTGTGACCTTTCACAGCATAGTGTTCTCAAGTTGGGTCGTACTTTTTACATGATGGCTGTCTTTTTAGAAACAGGAGTGGAAGCTACTAGATTTCTTAAGGGCTATACTCAGAATTGGCACATGTCACTTTGCCATATTCTGTTGGTCAGAGGTGTCACAAGGCCCACCCAGATTCAAGGATTGAGGAATGGAGTCTATCTCTTGATGGGAGAATGACAATGTTACAAAGCAGGAGAACAGAAAGAATGGGGAATTTTGTGGCCATCTTTGGAAAATACAGTGTGCCACAGGTAGTGACAGCTGTATCTATTCTTTCTCTAATCTGTACTCTCACATTACTCTTAACTCTCTCCTTCTCTTTGCCTCATAAGCATTGATGATGTCTTAAGACTCTATCAAGCTTAATAAAAACGCAGTAAAAAAAGTATGCTTTACTTAAAGCTCAGATGAGTTATATACATAGAGTTAAAAATGTACTTTGGCCTAATTTTTCACTGTTTTATTTGGTAATTTTTTTGTGTGAGGTTAAACATGTTGCCACATCTCATCATCGTACAAAATTAGGAAAAAATGTCCTTTTGGTAATATTTAGCAGTCTTGTTTATTAAACTAGGCTCTGCTTAATGGACAAAATATAGAGAATTATAAGTACCAGTTCCCAACTGGTACTCACTTCCCAGTGAAGAACAATTTATTAACTGAATGGTTCTAGAACAAAAAATCGTGAGCTCTCCTTGCAGTTCTCTATGGTATCCCTTCCCATCATCAGACCAAAATAATAAAGGATTGTTTCATATACACAAAGCAATAAGTAGTTATTAAACACCAATTACATAGTTCCATTTTGCCAAATGTTATTGGGAGATACAAAGAAATAAAGCAAGTGGCCTTCTTTTTGAAGAAGCTTAGTTTTGCTGTAGGGATATGGCATTGACGATGGTAAATTCAGGAGCAGAATAGGTAGGAAGAAGTAAGCAATATCTGAGAAATTTGCCAAAGTAAAATGTCTCATTGAATACTTATGCAAATAATTCATATAGAAATTTAGAGGAATTAAAAAATCAGCCTGGGTGCAGTATCAGGGAAGATCCAGTAGAGAAAGAAGTGGGATTTGAACTAGGGTTGCTTGGGGTAGATATGATTTAGGACCCTAACTTCTAGTGATGCTTTCTAGCATTTATATCACATCTTAAATGTTTGATAATTGGTAAGGAGAAGAC
>PVIY010060958.1:0-11422 GCA_004026745.1 Myrmecophaga tridactyla | reverse complement strand
GGGCACTTGGAGTATTATAATGTGCTTGCTCTGGTCCTCTGCATCCACACACACATACACACAATCCTCAGGGATTTCTGGTGGTTTTACTTGTTTGGGGCTGGAGCTGCCCATTATTTAGGGAGACTCAAAAAAAGGAGGGGAAATTAAAATGGGTGCTTAGTCAATTCCCAAGTCTCCTGATAGCTGCCAGTGGAAACCCATTGCTGCTCAGAAAACTGAAATAAGGTCCCAGTGGGATCTGCTATGAAGAAGGAAGGAAAGAAGGAAGGAAGGAAGAGGAAGGAAGGAAAAGGAAGGAAGGAAGAGGAAGGAAGGAAGATAGGAAAAGGAAGGAAGGAAGGAAAGAAGGAAAAGGAAGGAAGGAGGAAAAGGAAGGAAGGAAGGAAAGAAGGAGGGAAGGAAGGAAGAGGGAGGGGGAGGAAGAAAAGACAAGTAAAGGAAAGAAAAAGGTGTCTTGTCTCATCAAGTTTCCCTGTAGGTACCAGTGCAAAGACTGAAGATATTGGCTGTTACTAAGAGGGCTGAAATCAAAGCTAGTGTCTGCACTGGTCCTTCAGGGATTCATCAGCCAAAAAAAAGAAAACCAAAAGCAAAACAAAGAAAGAAAGAAACAGAAGAGAAAAATAAAATAAAAGATGTCCTGCCTTTTCAAGTCCAGGTAGTTGTTAATGGGAAGCCCAAAACCACTGCTGCTAACATCTGCACTAGTCCCTCAGAGATTTGCCAAACTGAACTTGACTTGAAATCCCAACTTTTTGGTCAATCAGATTTTTACTTTTTACGAAGTCAAATTAATCATTCACTTCTTTCATGGTTAGTGGTTTTTGTATCCTTTTTAAGAAGTCTTGGTCTTTCCCAAATCATGAAAATATTATCCTATATTTCCTTTTAGAAGCTTTATAATCTTTAACATTGAATCTTTGATCCACTTCAAATTAATTTTTGTACAAAGGGTGAAGTGAGATTAATATTTATTTTTTCTCCATATGGAATGCCTATTGCTCCAGCACAGTTTATGGAAGACAATGTTTCCCTACTGAATTGCCTTGACACTTTTCTCATAAGTCAATTGACCATATATGTATAGGTTTGTTTCTGTTCTTTCTATTCTGCTCCATTTGTTTATTTTGTCCATTTTTTGTGCTAATATACCATTGTCTTATTGTGGGTTTATGGCAGATCTTGAAAACAGGTAGTACAAGTTCTCCAACTTTCTTCTTCTTTTTCAAGATTGTCCTGTCTGTTCTTTGGTTTTTTCTTTTGTTTTTTTTTTGCATTTCCATATACACTTGAGTCATCTTTTCATTTTCCACACAAAAAACCTCTTTTGGGTTTTTATTATGATTGCATTGAATTTACAGATTTGGGGGAGAATTGGCATCTTAACAGACTTGAGTCTTCCAATCCTTGAACATATTATGTCTCTCATTTAAGTCTTCAATAATTTTTCTCAACAATGTTTTGTGCTTTTGACCGTAGAGGTCTTTCACACTGTCACAAAGCACCTTGAGCCCTACAAGGCATGACAGCCACTCTGTACTGGACCTATATGCCTGGCTCAATAGTGTCAACTGTTACACTTTGCTTGCCTACTGCTCTTTGCTAGGCCAACCTTCCTCCCCCTCGGGGCAACATCCACAAATAGCTTTCAGCTATCTTCAGCCCCTCTTAGTATGCCTGGCACAAAGTGGGCACTCAATGACTGCATGATGAATGGAAATGTGAATACTGAAGAAATGAAAACCAATGCTTAAAATTTTCCAGGAGTTCCCACTGCTTAGAAGATGAAGTTCAAAATCTGAAGCTTTGATGAAAAAGGCCCATCAAAATCTGTGCCCAACCTACACTTCCCAACCTGGTTCTGGTCCCTTTCCCCCAATTTCCCAGGCACCCTCAGATCTGGTTAGAAACATTTGCAGCAGTACCTGTCTCCTGGACGCAATGAGGTGGGATGAAGAAATAATAGAGGGCTAGGGCTCTGACTTTACCTGTGCGAATGCTGACATTTTTGAGCATTTTCTCTCTTTTGCTTACTTTCGACCTGGAAGGAAGCAGATCATCCATGAACCTCTCAGACCTCTTCTATAAGAGGCAATAATCCAAGTCAGTGGTGAGAAAATAAACACTATCTAGTCAAATTCTGATTTAAGCAGAGTTTGCGCTGTCCTTTTAAAAGGATAGGTCAGGAACCAATAAATAATGGGCCCTAAAGGGATCTAACCTATATTCTCCTCTAACATCCTTCAACCAGGATGTTCCATCTTCTACCTTGAATCTTGCAATCTTGTAGCATTTGCCTGGCAAGAGTTCTCAAATATCATCATCTTGGAAAGATGAACAAAGACTATGGCCCAGAGAGGGGCTGTGATTTTTCCCAGGGGCACCCAGCAACTAAGGGGCAAAGCCCTCCAAAACCCAGTTTTAAGGAAGGTAGGAGGATGCAGGCGTTTGTTCTGGATAACCTTCAACCCCTGCTCTCTCTCAAATGCTCCACACTGAATCCATTGTAACTGGCAATAACTAGGCTTCAGTGACAGTCCTTATCCTTAAAACATTTTCTGGTGTTGAAAAGGTGGCAACAGTGTGAGGAGCAGCAGGCAGCATTGAAAAAAATGAGAGGTTCAGTTATAAGCCTCATCTTCCTGAGAACTTTCCAGGTGGTATTACAGGAAGACTGCAATCTTGTTTTTTTTTTAATCAATTTTCCATAAGAACCATTTATTAGTTTTACTTGGGAAAAAATAATTTAAAATTACAAATAGATACTTACCAGTGAAAATGAAATATAGAAAAAGTGCAAATTGCAGAAACAGCATCTATAAGAACCCATATGAACAAGTAGTACCTTGGTGTCTATAAAACAAGAAACAAATAACAGTTAAAGGACTTTACAGTTGGATGGGATTTTTAAAATCAAGGAGGTCAAGTCCCTTGCTCTGCTACTGGGGCTGGGTGAAGCAGAGGGGGGGCGCATACTAGTTTCTTTTGTTTTGATCTGTTTCTTTCTCACTTTGAATCTGGACTTGGCCATGTGATTTTGCTACTGGAAGCCTCTGGCCACGAGATGAATATTAGGTGGAGGAGCACTGATTAACATGATGGTCTCAAACATGAAAAGTACCTGCTGCTAACCTAACAGTCACCCCTCACCCATGCAGGGGGCTCTGCAGGGGACAAAACATTGCACACCACTGCTCTCCCTTGGCCTTCAGACAGAGGTCAGAGGGGGTCAGTTCACAGATAATATTCCCTATTTTACAGATGTGAAGCTGAATCCCAGAGAAGTCACATAGCAAGGATGTTCTAGACCCAAGACTAAAGCCCAGATTTTTTGACTTCCAGTCCCTCTATATTTCCATGGCATTGGTTCCTAAACCTAGTTGTGCATTCAAATCTACATGGGCAGTTTTTAATAATATGGGTTCCTGTGTCTCACTACAGACCTAAGTGAGTTTTAACAAGTTTTTTGCATTTTAACAAGTTCCCCAGGTGATGCTGAAGCAATTAGTCTGTGAACCATCATTTGGGAATTATTTTTCTAAATCTTTATGATTCAAATAAGTAAGCTAATATTATAAATCCCCTTACCTTACATTCCCCCTCCTCCTCACTCCTTATCTTAATCACCCAATTCCCATAGCTTCATCTCCTGTGTCCTCTTTTGTGAGTTTTAAATTCCTAGTTTGATCCTCCCTTTACAGCTTCATCATCCCCCCACCAATTTCACATGATACCAATGGGGTTGGCACTTTTACTCTTTCTCAGGCCATTCGCCACTCTGGCCCAAGGTATTTCCTTGGGCAGAGTAACAATAACGCTAACGATCATGACAAGATTGACAACAACAGCTAACATTTAATGAGCATGTATTAGGAGCCAGGCAGGTGTTCTGAGCATTCTAAGGGTATTTTCACATGCTACGAGGAAGGTACAGATGTTCTTAACCAAACACCACTAAATTGAGGTTCTTAATTCCCTCTGAGAGATTTACGGACTGATGCCTTGTCCTACTGACTACTCCAAGGTGCCTACCAGGTGAGCTGTCTGTTCACCAAGAATCAGTTATCCTTGTTCCCCAAGTGGCTTAGGTCAGTTGTACTCATTCTTCTAATTGTGAAATGTAATTAGATATTGCTTCAATCTGAGTGAAAAAAGTATGTTGTTCTTAAGAAAACTGTCAAATGGTTGGAAAAACTCAGTGAACACAGTATAGCTCACTATAAAAAATAAATTGATTGGATTAGGCATGGGTGAAACACTGGAAGGGTTTGAGGCAATTAAAAAAATCTAGATGGATTCCTCATTCAGACTGTTTCTTTCAATGACTTCAAGTTCTTATCTACCTTAAAGAAATAAAAATAGGAAATCATAGCTGGTGCATTTGGATGTTTAAATCAGCAAGAGAACATAACATTCAATCAGCTAAAGTATTCTCAAAGAAAGGACCTTGACACTATATTAAAAGGTGAATGAATGATTACTTAAAATAATTTAATTAAAATAAATGTTTAAAGTATGTATGTGGTAGATTGTACTAAAAAATGACCACAATATCCCTCCCAAGCCTGTATGCAGACCACACTGTAAGGTGGTTTTGCTGCTCCTCCCCATCAAGAGATGAGATCTGTTTCTTCCTAACTTTGAATCTGGATTTGGCCATGTGACTTCGTTGCTGGAACCCTCTGGCCGCCAGATGAACAGCCCAGGCCAACCTCCTTGAGGATGAGTGGCCACAAGGAGAGAGATCCCAGCCACCTCAGGTGAGACCAATCCCAGAGGTGGGAATGAAGTCATCCTAGACCAGATAGCCCAGAAAAACTGCTTAGCCAGCATCAGAATTGTGAAAAATAATGGAACATTCCTTTGTTTTAGGCCTCTACAACTGGAAGTGGTTGTGTTTTTAAAGTAGTAAAACCGAACTGATATGGGCATGAGTTTCTGTTTGAGATGATGTCAATGTTTTGGATAGTAGTGAAAGTTATACATCGTTGTCAATGTACTTAAAGTTACAAATTGTACATTTAAAAATGATTAAAATGATTTTAAGTTATGCATATTTTGTGATGGATAAAAGTACTATTGTCATCCCCAATTTACAAATAAACTGCACATAGACAGGTTAACTAGCATTTCCAAGTTTATACAGTAAGTGGTGCCACCAAGATATGAGCCACCTGGGATGCAGGTCCTGCCTCCTTGAATACAGAAATATAGCTCAGGCCAGAAACCGCGAATTGGGCCATTTTAAAAAACCCTGGCCAGATGTGGAAGGAAGATTTTTTATTAATATCCTTTTATACATTTTGAATTTTTAACCACATGAATTTATCAATTCAAGTATTAAAAAGGAAAAAAAGTGCTTTGAGTAGAAGTATATGTAGCTTCTTAAGGGAACAACTTTGAATGAGATACTGCAAATTTAGGGAGATAGAATCATGGAGGGGGGTGTTGCTTTCTAAATTATGCCTTTTTATAATGATTGAATTTTATATAATGAGCAAACTTTTGCAATCAATTTTAAAAACAAAAATGTTAGAAATATATATAGTAATCCTGAATCATAATTTTTTAAAGAGCCATGACCTCAGCAACCTGTTAGAGTTGTTGTCTCCAGTCCCTATTTCCAGCCTTGGCTGGTCCCTGCCGTGGCCCTTGCCCACAACTGCAAGTTGACATTGACTGAACACTCAGAATGACAGTACTATAACTCATAATATTTCATTTAATTTCTATGCACACACACGCATGAAGAGTGGATTTTCTGGCCCCGTTTTACAGAGGCTCCATAGGTCAGGAAAGAACAAGGAGCCCATGTTCCAACTCTCCACAAGCCTGTGCAGCAATTCCTTGGGCAGGTTTCTGTAGAGGTTTGTCTCTGTGCTGTGCCACCAAACCCATGGGTTGATGGACCAGGGTGCTTCTTTCTCACTCAGGCCAACAAAGAGGAACTTCGTGGAGAGCTTGGAGATTCCTAGCCTGGGTCTCTTGCATTTCAATCTGAAGCAGCCAGGCAAAATGGGAGAGATGGGGCAGGCCACGGTGGCTCAGCAGGCAGAGTGCTCACCTGCCATGCCAGGTCCTCTCTCCCGGTGATTCCCGGTGCCTGCCCATGTTTAAAAAAAAAAAAAAATGGGAGAGATGGCTACCCTTCACTGCCTTGGTGGCTAAAAGTGGGTGGGTAGGGAAGCTAACTTTCTTCAAAGAGCGGTACCTGTGGAGGAATACTGGGTGGGGTGAACTGCTGAATCCTGGGACCTGGGGTGGGGGGGAATCACTTGGTTATAGGTGGGTGGAGAAGCTTTAACTCGTGCTGAGGAACCTGCCACCCAAAGTTCCCTGCAGTGACAGAGGAGGTATCAGCTGATAAACATCCACTACCCGAGGGCCTCAATGCAGTAGCAGCCCTATGAGGCTGTACTCTTGACCCTGTTCTCTTTTCCCCTGTTTCTGACTCTGGGGCAGGTCAGAATCTGGGGCCAGTGAGGGTGGAGGGAGAAGGCAATCAGAGACCTCTCCCCACTACGTATTTCTCTGCTTAAATCTTTAATTTTTAAGACAGTTTGGAGTTTAAGCTATTACTCTGGAATAGACATTTTAATTCCAAAATGAGGCTGTTTCTGTGACTATAAGTGAATTTTTAAAAAGGGTCTAAGAGTGACTAAAAAAGCTATGGAACCTGAGTGAGATTTCATTCCGGAGCAGGGAAAGGCCTACCTCATCCAACAGGTTTAAAGAGTCAGTGGGAAGGAAAAATTAAAAATAAATAAATAAAAACAAGAGCCAGTGGAAAGAAATTAAGCTGTTTTTAAATTCTATGCTATTGCGTACTCACTCAACCCATTCTCTACACAGGTAAGAAAAATGTGCACTGCCTAAAGCTTCAGCTTCCTTAGCTACGTGGTAAATGTGCCTCTGGGTTAGGTGCTGGGCAGTTAGCAGCTGGATAATCTCCTGCAGCCTTCCCTCCCTTAGATTGGCTTTTTAAAACTCACTATCTGTCTCAGAGATATTTGTATAATAAGACAAACAGAAGTGCCTAATTCTTACTACCACCACCCCACACTTTTTTGGATGATAGTATTACATTGTGTGAATATCCATATTTAGATTATTTCCAATCTGCCAGAGCAAATGATAAATTTTTAAAAGTGTAACTGCTGGGTCACAGAGTATGTCCAGCTAAAAATTTGATAGATATTGCTAATTGCTGTCCTTGGAGGTGTAAGAAGAGCCAATACTGTGTGTTATCAAATGTTGAGATTCTTGCTACTTTATGGGTGAAAGGTGGTGTCCTGCTTGGTTTTGATTTGCACTCCTCTTATTAAAGGTGAAGTTCAGGATCTTTTCATATGTTTAAATACGTTTATATTTCTCTTTTTTGGTACTCTACTTATTTATTTATATCCATTGTCTCTTTTTCTATTGCATTATTAGTCTTTTTCTCATTGAAATCCTCTAATTCAGAGGCTTATATAATGCATGTAACACATTGTATGGAGTCAATAAATGGCAATGCAACTAACAATACTAATTAATCTCTCCCTGAAAAGTCAGAGAAGGATGTAGGTGGGAGAAGGGAGAATGCCACACCTCAAATATCACAGAATTCTTTTAAGAGCCATTTAAAGATTAAGGAAATTGCCTGTAATATATTTGGCAAATATGTTTTCCCAGCAAATAAAACATAGCATTTATCTTCCCCTGGGGAAAGACTGTATATTTACACAACCAAATGTATTAAAGTATTTTTTTAGATCTAAAGATGAGGGAAAAAAGAATATGGGCACTGTACCATGAAGCAGTTAACTACTTAGCTAGGCCCTCCACAGATAAGAAGTGATGGAATTATAATCCAGGCCTTCAGGTCCCCATGCCTCTGGCACTGAGCACTAACAGAAGCAGACGGGGAAACTAAGCTAGGCAACTAGACATGGCTCCCCTCTTCAAAAGCATTTCATTCAGGGCCCACAGTATTCATTTTGGAGCGAAGTATACCTAATTTTCTCCTCATACCCCATGCCACTGTTCACTGTTGCCACGATGCTAGGAAGATGGAGCTGCAAGTCACAAAACTTTGGAATCAGACCTCATTCTGAATCCCACATCATGCATGCAACCATGCAAAACAGAGCTTAGTTTCCTTATAGGGATAATAATAGTGACTAACTCAGAGGGTTAAATTATAAAATGCATGTAACACATATGGTATGGATTCAATAAATGGCAATGTAGCTAACAATACTAATTAATCTCACCCTGAAAATTCAGAGAAGGATGGGGTTGGGAGAAGGGAGAATGGCACACCTCAAATACCATGGAACTTGGCTCTTAAATAGTTCTCCACGGTGCACAGTGGGCGATGCAGGGGGGCGGGGGACAGAGACCCTTCTTGTACCAGGCTTGGAAGAACAAGGTGGACAACCAGCTCACCATGAAGAAGTGAGGATGATTAAGCTGACTCAGGAGATGAATATCGTTTGTGGTCACTGAGTGAATCCTGGAGCACCAGGCCAGTGAGTAGAGCCAAGGTTCATTGATAGTGTATAGGTTGATGGTGATATTAGCTGCTTTATAGTCTCTGGAACAAAAACAGAATCCACAGGGCATTTAGACCAAGTCTCATTCTTATCATCTAAAAGGGGACCAGCCACCATTTTGTGAATCACCATTTTGCCTAAATCATCAGAAACAGTGAGTCCTGGGAGGGCTTATGACGGGACGTGACAGAATGGGTTCATGTTGCAGTGGGATAAAGGATTGGATCTGGTACCTCTGCTCTCACAGTAACAATGGTGTGCTGGTAAATTGTGTGTCCTAAGGGAAAAAACAAACACAGAAAAGAAAAAGGAAAGTTTTTTTTGTAGCATTTGACACTTTCCATGGTATAAATACTCCTACCATGGCCAGTTTCAAGCTACTTCTGATAAAACCAGTTCGCGAAATTCCTAAGTATTTAGTAATTGGCTCCCACAAGCTGGTGTAAGCCAGTTCCAGCACACTATTGGCTAGCAGCTATTCTTAACTCCATCAGAGCACTTATTCCCCACTCTAGCGGTCTGCTTATCTATCAGTCTTCTTTACTTGACCGTAAGCAAGCTGAAGGCAGAGACTGTCATCTTCAGCTCTGTGTGGACCCAATACCCCAATACCTAGCAGTATGTCTGGCTCTAGAAATACTAATTAGAAGGAATTTAAAAATGAAAACCAGCTTGGTAAACATTTAAAATTTTAAATATAAGAAAGGATTTTTTACAAGCATCTGAATAAGGGGAATAAACCCAAATCTTCCCCAAGCATTAAATGTCAGTAGATGCTGTTGCCCTGTCTATAGAGCCAGGAGGGAAATAAGTGGAGAAACACCTAATAATTCTAGTCAAGTTGTCATTTTCAAGGATTCATTTTCTCAAAAAACACATCAGATCTGTGCCTTCAATTTTTTTTTTAATCTTGAGATGGTATGGCATATTGGAAACAGCTCTGGACAAGCCTGGGTTTGAAAATTACCTCTGCATTGACTATCTTGATGAGTTCTTAGCCTCAGTGTATGAACAGTAATAATAATAATAATAATAATGATGATGATGATGATGATGATGATGATGATGATGATGATGATGATGTCACCTCTCCAAATTTAATGCAATTCCTATCAAAATCCCAGGAAAGGTTTTTGCAGAAACAAACTAGCTGATTCTAAAATTTATATGGAAAGGAACAGATGCAGAATAGCTAAAACAATTTTTAAAAAGAAGTATAAAGTAAGAGGGAATCACTCTATCTGGTATTAAAGCTCACCGGACAGTTACAGTAATCAAAGCAGTGTGGTACAGGGAAAGGGACAGACATACAGATCAAAGAGGTAAAGAATAATAAAATTCAGAAGCAGACCCACACAAATATGTCAAATTGATTTTCAAAAATAAAATGGTAACATGTCTGACAAATGTCTTCATTACCCACTTCTGTGCCCAGCCTCACCCCAGTCTCCTTTTAAATTTAATACTTTGTGAACATTCAGGAAGTACTGGTTCTCTAGAGTTTGAATTCATGAATATGCTCAAAAGAACTAATTGATATCCTTGAAGTTTGGGTTATTTTTCCAATCTAATTTTATTTTTGTTAGAAACAGGAACATTATCCCTGATTAGGAATAAACAAAATTAACTAATGTTAAAAATGTAAAACCTACACATCTACAAGGGCTTTAATAATAAGCTGGGTATGAAAAACATGTACATAATCTATATATATTTGGTGGAATTGACAAATAGCCAACAAAAATGCAGCATGGATACCTATAGAGCCAAAGAACTTGGCTTTCAACCTTACCTCTGCCTTTTAATTGTCTTTTTTTTTTTCCAAACAAAGATTACCCTTTTCTTCCTACCCAAAACTCCTAGTAATATCTAATATACTTTCTGCTTCTGTAAAATTTGCTACTTCTAACCATCTGTTATAAGTGACATCACGCAACATTTGCCCTTATGTGCCTCGTTTATTTCATTAAGCATAATGTTCTCAAGTTTTTTTATGATGCCTGTATCATAACTTCATTGTTTCTTTAGCTGAATCATATTCCATTGTGTGTTATGTACCACATTTTGTAATCTATTCATTTATTATTGGGCTCTTGGTTTGTTTTCACCTTTTAGCTTTTGTGAATAATTCTGCTATAATAAACACTGGTATACAAGTATCTGTCTGAGACCGTTTTCCCTTTCTTTGGGTACTTATTTAGAAGTAGAACTGCTGGGTAATACAGCAATTTTATGTTTCAACTTTTTGAGGAACCACCACATTACTTTCAGGCAGTGGCTGTACCATTTTATATCCCCACCAACAATGCACAAGAGTTCCAATTTCTCTGTATCTCTCCTACACTTGTTATTTTCTGTTGTTGTTGTTGTTGTTTAATAATCATCCCTGTGGGTCTGAAGTCTTATTTCATTGTAGTTTTGATTTGTATTTCCCCAATGGCTAATTGCATTGCGCATCTTTTCATGTATATTGGCCATTTGTATATCTTCTTTGAAGAAATGTCTATTCAAATCCTTTGCCCATTTTTAAGTTTTTGTCTTTTTGTTGATGCCTTTATATAGTCTGGATATTAACCTTTATCTAATATATGGTTTGCAACTATCTTTTCTCATTCTGTAGGTTGTCTTTTTACTTTCTTGATAATTTCCTTTGATGTGCAAAAAGATTTAAATTTTGATGAAGTCAAATTTATCTATTGCTTTTTTGTTGTAGCTGCTGCTTAAGATTTTGGTGTTATATCTAAGAATCCATTGCTAAATCCCAGGTCATGAATATTTGCCCTGTTATAACTTTCTACGAGTTTTATGTTTTTAACTCTTATAGTTAGGTCCTTGATCCATTTTGAGTTTATTTTTGAATATGGTTCCAACTTTTTTTTTTT
>PVIY010060957.1:0-11416 GCA_004026745.1 Myrmecophaga tridactyla | reverse complement strand
GCATAGAGTTGTGGAAGCAAGCCAGCATTATGCCTTCGTGGATTGGGTGCAGATGTGACCCAGCTGCACAAGTCGGCACTTTCCAGGAGCTGGGAAGTGAGGCTGAGGGCTGTGCACATGTACTGTTCTAGGACTTCTGTAATGTGCAGTTTCCAGAGCTGAATGGTGTGATTAGGAGCCAGTGCGCGTGCCTGGGCCTGGGAGTGCCGTAATGGATGCACTGAGCTCAGGGAGGGCAGGGTGAGGCTGTGGAACACTATGGGTGGGCAGGGAGGTTGGGGTAGCCTAGGTATGGAGGTTGGTGCCCACAACCTTTTTGCACTGACAATAGCCTACAGGGAACAGGGAGGGGGTAGTTGTCAGGAGTGGTGCAGGAAAGATGTGTTGGGCTGCACTTGGGGTGAGGGTGTGAGGGCATGAACGTGCACTGGGAGCTGGTGGGGTGGGGGCTCCTGGAGCACAGGGAATGGAACCTTGTGAGGAGGTTCAGGTGCGTGGGGTGGGGGGGGAGTTGCAGGTCATGGAGCTGTGCTGGTGAGGGTAGCGCACCCAAGGAACATGGTCTGGCTTACTTCCTAGTTGCTGGTACCCGTCTGTGCACCCCCTTGGGCACTGCAGCTGCACGCCTCCATGCCAAACTCCAGCCCTCTACCTTTCAGTTCCTCGGCCTCTGCAACCAGGGCTGCCACATGTGGTGCAGAAGGCTCTCCCAGGTCAGCCATACTCCTGAATTGCTACATCAGTTGCCCTCTTGTCCCTTCTCTAATTTTTCCGTGGAGCAGGACTATTCTCAAGCTGCTCTAGTTGGCCATCTTTCCAGAAGTCCCAGTGATGGTGATTAAATAAAATGATGTTTTTGCATGAGGAAGAATAAATGAATGTCAGCATTACAAGGTGCTAAAAATGGAATGGTATACAGGAAAAATATAATCAATGCAAGCTAGGGTCTATAGTTAACAGTAACATTGTAATATGCTTCCATTGAATGTAACAAAGGCATTATTCCAAAACTAAATGTCAGTAAGCAGGGGATACGGTGGAGTGGTATGGGATTCTTGATGGAAGAAAAGGAAAGGTCCTCATATAGATGGTGGCGGCGAAGTCATGGCTATGTGATTATTCCAAGAACCATTGATTTTTCACTTAGGTTGGATTGTATAATGTGTGAATAAAACTTTAAAAAAGAAAAATTTTCTGTCTTGTCAGGAACCATAATGGAGTTTTTATTTTATTTTGAAATAATATTTTAATTAATTATATTTTTATTAGAAAATGAACTTATGCTTATTTCAGTAATTTGGGGAAAACATCTCAGAGAAAAAAATTGTAATTGTAAAAACCCTAACATTAAGATACAATTATTTTCAGCCTTTTTTTCTGTTCTTTCTGATGAACTTTCCTTAGGTCTTTAGATATTCTACCACATTATACTTCACATCTGCCTAGTATTCCATCATGTGCCTATATCATGGAGTATTTAACTGTTTGTTCTCTGTCAAGACATTTAAATTAAAAAAAAATTTTTTTTCTTTGCACTTTGTTCTAGTTTGTTAGCTGCCAGAATGCAACACACCAGAGACAGATTGGCTTTTAATAAAAGGGGATTTATTTCATTAGTTCTTCAGAGGAAAGGCAGCTAATTTTCATCTGAGGTTCTTTCTTACATGGGAAAGGTTCAGGGTAATCTCTGCTGGCCTTCTCTCCAGGCTTCTGGGTTCCAACAACTTTCCCTGGGGTGATTCCTTTCTGCATCTCCAAAGGCCTGGGCTGAGCTGCAAGTGCTGAGATGAGGTATGCCAAGCTGCTTGGGCTGTGCTACGTTGTGCTCTCTCATTTAAGCACCAGCCAATTAAGTCAAACATCATTTATTGCAGCAGGCACACCTCTAGCCGACTGCAGATGTAAGCAGCAACAGATGAGGTTCATGCACCATTGGCTCATGTCCTCTGCAACAAAACTAGGTGCCTTCACCTGGCCAAGTTGACAACTGAATCTACCTACCACACACTTATACTCCCAGTAATTGTGAATTCTGCCCAGAATGAGGGCATAGGACCCAGTTTTAAAACAATAGCAATAATAGAACAAAATAAAACAAATAGTCACTGTTGGAAAGATCCCATTAATGTATCGTAAATAACTAATCAGTACTTTCAGTTATTAGAGCCAAAGCTTTTCTGGTTATAGAAATCAAGTTAATGGATTTGCTTATGAATTTATATTCTAACGTACTAATTTACTATATCCTAATATTTTAATTTTTATATTATGATAGTTTGAAAAAGCAACTTAATATTCACATTGTTTCATAACTTCCTGGCTGTTGTGCCTGACTTCAGGGGTAGGACTTGAATTTTGAATGTGAAAAAAATCACAAAAAACTGCATATACCTGCATGTGGCTATTGCACCTACAGAAATTTTTGTCGTTTTTAGAAACTGATCTGATCTGTGACACTGATATCCTTACAAGGATAAGATTTCAAGTAGTAGTGTGTGATGGGTATTTTTTTATTGTCACTACTGGTGGTAGATTTTGGTGGGTTTTGGATTTAATTTGTTTATTGTTTGGATCTGTTCCTATCCTTCTGACCATGAAACAGACCTAGATTGGTGTCCTTCCCACTGGTTCATGCCTTACCACCTGAGCTTGAGTATTCTCCTACACCTTGGTTCCTGTCATGTAACAAATTTGGGAGACCCAAAATTCAGCCAATTAACAGGTTATTTCCTTCCCGTTTAACTTTTAGTATTTGGACAGACAGGTGGTTCTCTGATTTCCAAGGCTTATGGTGGCTGTGAGGGAGACTAAGAGGAGGAATGTTTCAAAAACAAAGATTCCACGTAAGAACTTCTGCTTTAGAGCAATGGTCTTAAAAATTTTGAGTCAGTAGACCCTAAAACTTAATTGAGAATCTAATGAGAATGACTCCAAAATATATAGAGATGGATAGATAGGTAGATAGAGATGCATACCTACACAACATTTTGCATTTATTTTGTGGGACCATTAGTTTATAGAATCTCAAAAAGCCCATTGTTATTTATCGAGTTAACAGTCTTTGGGGTGGAACTCTAGAAAGAATGTTTTTTAGGAAATAAAATTAAAATGTTTAATTAATTGGAAATGTCTACTCAGTAAAGTCCCTGAAGATCATGATGTTTTATTCACTTAGACTCACCATAGGAATTCCTTTTTTCACAGAGGGCCAGAAGAGTTTGATAGATGGCTTAAGAGAAAATCTTCCAACATTAACACATTTACTTTACCTCCCCTTCCAGATCCTTATCCCTTTGGAGCACAGAGGAGTGCTCCTATTGGCTTGTTTTTCTGAGGTCTTAAAGATTATGGCTGTAGTAAAAATATTCTTCTCTCAAATCTAAATAAAATATCTTAAGCTTGGATTCCTTGAATCTAGTTTTTAGAACTAAAGCAGTTGCTGGATAGGTTGGTTCTGTTTTTTGTTTGTTTTTTTTACATTGTTTTCTCTCCTCCAAGCCCCCAGAATTTCTCTTAATGTTTTATTGTTGTTTATACAATACTTTGCCCTGATCTGGACGCTCTGGGGGGGACTGGAGTGTGGAAGAGGTGGAGCTGAACTACGAATTACAAATGGTTATCAGTTTGGAGAATTGAGCTCAGTAAGTAGGTCCCATGACACAAGGAGAGAGTGACTGGGTAGTTTGCCTGTTTCTTCCCATACTTTCTGTTTTGTCTCTCTTACTTGGTGGTACAGCTTTTCTCTTCAAAATGTTTTCCTTTCTCAAAAATTATGTATGCTAGCATGCATTTATTTGTTCACTCATTCATTCCCTCATTTAGTCAGTGGTGTTTATTGAATCCTCTTTTGTGCAAGGTGGTATGCTAAGCTTTAAAGAAACGTAGAAGAGTAGATTACATTTACAGATGTTATAATAGGGGGAGAAAGCATGTACATACAGAACAGGTGGTCAATGCAGTAAGATTAGAAATTCCCTGAAGTGCCGTGGGATTCAGAAGGCATGTGAATCACTTCCATCTCAGAGATCAGGGAAGCCCTCATGGAGGAGAGGAGTTGTAATTGGTCTTTGAAGGCTGGGTATGATATTACGCTTCATGATCCCAAATTTCTACTTTCCTTTTCCTCATTGAAGAATTATAGGTCATTTGTCATTAACTTTTTCACTGATTACTCCTTGTAAGTCTAAGGGTTTTAAATATGGAAAAAGGCATTCCGATAACTTGGCCTCATCTCCTGACAACCACATTGTCCTTCTTAACCATGATGAGATTTCTCCTGTACACCTTGTTCATCAGTCTTGTACTCCTTTGCCTTCTTGTTTTACCTCATGGATCTGGTTTCACATCCTAAGAGGGAAATCACAATCCTTCAACAATGGTCACTTTCAGGCCAAATTTGCTTCTTCTGTGTTTCAGGGCATCTCACAGCTGCATCTGCTATTGTTGATAGATCTTGTGTTGAAATTCTTTTTAGGCTAGGCTTGTGTAGCAGTCTTTCTTTGATTTTCCTCTTAATACTTTACTTAATCTTTTACCATTCTACAGGCTGAAAATACTATAAAGTTGTCTTTACCAACCTCATCATTTTTAATAGAGAAACTCTTTGCTGCTTCTCTTTTATTTACTCCTCCTCCCACTTACTTGTGGTTTCCCTCAAGCTTCAATCCCAGACCTGCTATTCATTTCTCATGCTATACAAACTGACATTTCTATCAACAGCTTTTATGAAGGCACCCAGCAAAATGTATATAAACACCATACTTCTTGTCTTGTTGTCATTTTATTTCTCACATTCAGAATAGATCCTTTTGGGACATGTGAGGAGGGACATTTGGTGTGTTGTAGGGGTGGTAAGGCATGGAAGGTTGTCATAGAAATTTTCTAAAGGCAGTGATACCTGGCTATCTTAAATTGAGTTCTAAGTTCCTTAGTCAAAGAAGGAAAGAAGACTAGATCTGAACTTCATTTGTCAAAATATCATATTTTATTGACCTCATTTGACCACATACAGCTCTCTAGTTTGCATTTTTCTCAACATTTGTATACTCCATGTGAATTCTTAAAATCTGCATTCTATTTTCTATGACTTTTTTAAAAATCCTTTTTGATTATTTATATATATATAATCCTTTTTGACTATATATATATACATATACATATATATGCTTTCCATTCAACTAGATTATAAGCTTCTGGGGCCCAGAGACTGGGTCTTATATTTCATATGCCCTATAGAAAGTATTCAATAAAAGTTAACCATCAGAGAAGCAATATAGTAGCCACAGCATTCTTGATCTTAGAATTTTTTCAAAATTTTATTCTACAAGCTTGATTGTGATTGTCAATTTTGTAAGTTATTTGTTAATTCTTGGACAAGGTGGATTTTTCTTTTTTTGTTTTTGAACAAATGGTTCCTACTTGAAGCACTCACTGAATGGCTACTGACACCAGTAATATATACATTTGCCCTTTGATGGTGAATTGGACAGTACAGAGACGTCCAGTGTTTGGAGAGCATCACTAAAAGCCTTTTAAACCTACTTCTTTATAGTAATAATCGGGTAATCAATAAGAAATGCCTCAGAGTTATAGTGCTAAAATAACAAACATCTAGAATGACCTAATCACGATGCCATATAACTGTTCGAACTTAGTTTTATTCATATTTTAGTACTGCCTTTTTTTGTTTGCTTATGGGCATTTAATTTTCAAAGGAAGGCAATCGTGATGGCTGAAGTTCAAGAAAAAATGTTTTCATCCAAATCATTGATTTTTAATACCTTTTGAGGTCATGATTCCATAGGACAACCTGACTAAATCTATAGGAAAATGTATATATGCATGCACAGTACTGTTTATATTATTTCATGAGGTTCCTAGGCCCTCTGAAGCCAGCCCCACCCACACCCCCATCAACCCTGTGAGTTATTACTGACTTATTCTAATAAGATCCATTTAAAATTGTTACTGTTTAAGCTAAATATACTACCCACCAAAGCCTGGTCCCTTTTATTTTGTCTCTGTTCCCATTTCCTTCAGGTTGATGCATGCATACCTGAACATTCCCATGTTCCTTACCCATCTGTTGCTGTAACCACTTTACTTTACTTCCCTCTCCCTTCCTTCTCTGAAAACAGTGTACATGAAAACACGTATGTATTTGTTGGAGAAGTACAAAAAGATAGGTAAGTTCTGCACAGAGAATAACCTCTTATATGTGTTGGTATGAATGAATGCAAAAAGGAATTGGAGCCTTCAATATAGTTATCTTCACAACTTTACTTTTTCTGTGTCACATTAAAAAATAAATATTTTTCAGGTTTCAAATCTGCTTATAACATTTAGCCACATCATGTTATTTTAAAAATAATGAAATACATATATCCACGCTTCTATGGAATGCTAAAGGAAAATACATCAAAGTGCATATATTCTCAGAGATAACAGCCCAGATGGTGAGACTTTACTGTGCTACTATTTGGAATTTTATTTATTTATGAGAAATCTGTATGAAACAGAGAAAATAGGGATAAGGCTTCCAGTAAACTGTGTTTCTGACTTTTTTCTTCAATCTTCCGGTGAGATTTTTAAATCAAAGTTAGGAAAAAGATGTGTTATAATCCTCAGGTCTTGTTTCCAATTCAAATCCTGATTTATTTCAGAAAAGTTGCTTAGTATTTTTTAAATGCTCTGAAAACAATCAACATTAAACTCAGGAGGTGCAAGGGTAGTTCAGTGATAGAATTCTTACCTGCCAGGTGAGAGACCCGGGTTTGATTCCTGGACCCTGCACTTCCATTCCAAAAAAAAAAACAAAGCCTCCTTTGGTGCACAGGTGGTTCAGTGGTAGAATGCTCACCTTCCATGCAGGAGACCTGGATCTGATTCACAGACCATGCACCCAAAAAAAAAATTAAATTCACATGGTAGAATTTGTCCTCCAGAGCAGCTAGTAAATAGCCAGGAACTGTAGGTAACAACTGCTGGGGGAAACTTAGTGATCAGACGCACAATGTACACCAGTCTGGAATGGGTAGAACAGCAGAGATTCCACACAGAACTGTAAGTCTCCCAAGCCACAGAAGCCAGCACCCCTCCCCCAAGGATATGGCAGGCTAGTTCCCAAGGAGGAAGGAAACAAGCTTTACTAGTAGCAAGGACTTAGCTCAACCAAGCTCCAATTGCAGAATTAATGAACAAATTCTGACTACTGAAAACAGGCCCAGAGCACAGATAAACCTGGAGTAAGCACTAAAGGAACTAGGAGTTTTTGCCCTGGCCAAGAGGGGGCTGGGGGCTGATGGGAAAAAAAATATTTTAAACAGAGGCTTTTTGAGCTGGACAGCACAAAATATTGGGAAAGGACTTGTCCCCAAGAAATGGGGGCTTTTAGTGCCTGGGGATACATAGAGCCATGTACAACTTAAGCTCTTGATCAGGGGTCCAGCTCTGAAAAGGTTTTTTGTTTTTTCTCTTTTGTTTTTAACTTAACACCTTATTAGATAGAACTGCAAGCACTCTCAGGCTGTGGCACTGCCCCAGGCAAGGGCAGAATTGAAGCGTGTCTGAGAGACAAAGTAACTAGTCACATAAAAGGGGTTAATACCCTAAAGGGCATTTTGTGTCCAAGAAAAGGGGGACGGGGCCCATCTCAAGTGGAGGTCTTCCTTCAGGGACTTCATGCCCTGGGGACTGGAAGACAGAAGCCTGCCTACTACCTCAGCTTCCTTCTCAACCGTACCACTGGCAGGGAGAGGCTGCTGAAATTAAAAGCACCACATTACTTTACACTGGTGGAGAGCTGTGGGCTGACAAGCACCATATGCTGGGCAAGATAGGAAAAGCACTGAGTCTAGAGGCTTCATAGCAAAGTCGGACATCCTACTGGGTCTCACCCACAGGGGAACTTGATACTGGCTACTCTCTCCTCCTGAGACAAGGGCCTGTCTGGTTTGGGAAAATGTGACTGGGGTCAATCATATCTGAGGAGACCCTCCTCAAAAAAAAAAAAAAAAAGATTTCATATAAGCAGGGGAAGAAACAGAAAACAAGAACTGAAAAATGCTGATCAGTTGAACAGAACTTATGCTAGAGGTCTAGAATAAGTTGAACTGAATGCCAAAGAACAGGTAGAGAACAAAGCCATCCCACAAGAAAACCCTAGGTAAACAAATGAGAACAACCTCCAGAATAAACTAATTAAGGGATTCAAATGCCTAGACACTAGCAAAAATTGAGTCAGTCGTACTAGCAAAATTGTAGATATGGCCCAGTCAAAGGAACAAACTAACACTTCAAATGAGATACATAAGTTCAAACAACTAATTCAGGATGTTTGAACAGACATGCAAAATCTCATCAAAAATCAACAACTCTTCACCCAGTGGCCACCAGGAGCATCCCTGCCGCTGCCACCACCACCCACCATCCCACATGCTGATCCTGAAGGCAAAGCTAGCTGAGCACTATGACAGCTTAGCCACCTGCACGAAGGGTGGGTTGGAGCAGGGGGTCAAGCTGTCCAATGAGGAGCACAGCCTACTCTTGGTGGCCTAGAAGAATGTCATCGGTGGTGCAGGTCTGCCTGGAAGGTCATCTGTATCAAACTGAAAACAGTCCTTCTAACAAGAAGTTAGAACTGATTAAGGACTGTTGAGAGAAAGTGGAGTTGCAACTGAGATCCATCTGCACCACAGTCCTGAACAGTTGGTATTTAATAGCCAATGCAACTAATCTAGAGAGTTAGGTCTTCTATCTGAAAATGAAGGAAGATTACTACTGGCACCTTGCTGAAGTAGTATGTGGCGATGATCTAAAACAAATGATAAGACAAAGATGCAACCCACACATCCAATTTGCCTGGGGCAGGCTCTTAACTTTTCTGTATTTTTATTATGAGATCCTTAATAATCCAGAGCTTGCCTGTACACTGGCTAAAGTGGCTTTTGATGAGGCCATAGCAGAACTTGATAATAAATGAGAACTCACACGAAGACAGTACCCTTATCATGCAGTTGCTTAGAAATAACCGAACATTATGAACATCAGATAGTACAGGAGAAGAATGCAATATAGTAGAAGAGGCAAAAAAGTAAATGCCTGCAGGATGTCACCCTTCCCCTGAAGAAACCTTTTTACACAGCTCCATTCCTTATTCCACTTGGATCTCCTATAGCAAAGAAATGCATTCATGTGTATGGATTCAACTATGGATGGTCTTTTCACACTGAAGCTTTGGGGAAACTCCATTCCTTGATTTGTGTTTGTTTTGGCCTTCTTGCTGTGCATTACTGCTGTAGAAAAGTGTGCTGTTTTGAAAGGATGTATGTCCCCTAGAAAAGCCATGTTTTAATCTAAATCCCATTTCATAAAGGCAGAATAATCCCTATTCAATACTCTTTGTTTGAAACTGTAATCAGATCACCTCCCTGGATGATGTGATTTAGTCAAGAGTGGTTGTTAAGCTGGATTAAGTGATGACATCTCTCCACCCATTTGGGTGGGACTTTCTGGAGTTCTATAAAAGAGGAAATATTTTGGAGAATGAAGTAGATTCAGAGAGAGCAATGCAGAACAACATAGCCACAAGAAGCACAGTGCACACAAGCCATTGACCTTTGGAGATGAAGAAGGAAAACGCCTCCCCAGGGAGCTTCATGAAACAGGAAGCCAGGAGACAAAGTAGCAGACACCGTGGTCGCCATGTGCCCTTCTAGATGAGAGAGAAACCCTGAACATTATCAGCCTTCTTGAACCAAGGTATCTTTCTCTGGATGCCTTCGATTGGACATTTCTATAGACTTGCTTTAATTGGGACATTATCTCAGCCTTGGACTGTAAACTAGCAACTTATTAAATTACCCTTTTAAAAGCCATTCCGTTTCTGGTATATTGCATTCTGGCAGCTAGCAAACTAGAACAAGTATTAATAGCTTCATTTCATATAAACATAAGTAACTTTGAAACACTGATGTAGAGGACTAAAATGTATCTGGTATTTAAGTAATCTGAACCAGCTCTGCAAGTGGCTGTTTTGTAATGCTGTGAAAATATGAAAATATAGCTAATTACAATTAAAGCCTATTCTACATTTAAAAAAATTCAAATTAGTGAGTTGAGGGAGGATATAAAGAAAACATTGGGCAAACATAAAGAACTCGAAAGTTTGAAAAAATAAATCGTAAAACTTATGAGAATCAAAGGCACAATAGAAGATATAAAAAAAATGGAGTCCTACAACAATAGATTTGAAGAGGCAGAAAAATGATTAGTGAACTAGAGGACAGGACATCTGAAATCTGACACACAAAAGAAAATGTAGGGGGAAAAATGGAAAATTATGGATAGGGTCTCAGGAAATTGAATGTCAACATGAAGCACATGAATATAAGTGTTATGGGTGTCCAAGAAGGAGAAGAGAAGAGAAAAGGAACAGAAAGACTAATGGAGGAAATATTCACTGAAAATTTCCTCTCTCATGAAAACATAAAATTACAGATCCAAGAAGTGCAGCATATCCCAAACAAAACAGATCCAAATATACATACCCCAAGACAACTTACTAATCATATTCTCAAATGTCAAGACAAAGACAGAATTTTGAAAGCAGTGAGAAAAAAGCAATCCATCACATACAAGGGAACCTTGATAAGACTATATGTGGGTTTCTCAGCAGACACCATAGAGGCAAGAAGGCAGTGGTATGATATGTTTAAGACACTGCCAACCAAGAATTCTATATGCAGCAAAACTGTCCTTCAAAAATGAGGGGGACCTAGGAGTCACCTCCAGAGAACATTTTTTGTTGCTCAGATGCAGCCTTTCTCTCTAAGCCAACTCAACAGGTGGACACACTGCACTCCCTCCTACATGGGACATGACTCTGAGAGGTGTGAATCTCCCTGGAAATGTGGGACAGAAATCCCAGGATGACCCAGGACCCAGCATCAAGGGATTGAGTGAGCCCTCTTGACTAAAAGAGGGATGAGAGAATGAGACAAAATAAAGTTTCAGTGGCTGTGAGATTTCAAACACAGGAGGTTATCTAGGACATTATTTTTATGCATTATATAGATTTTCCTTTTTAGTTTATGGTGTATTGGAGTGGCTGGAGGAAGTATCTGAAACTGTTGCCTATCCAGTAGCCTAGACTCATGGAGATGATTGTATAAAGATATAACATTTACAATGTGACTGTGATTGTGAAAACCTTGTATCTGATGCTCCTTTTATCCAGAGTATGGACAGATGAGTAAAAAGATATGGATAAAAATAAGTAAATAATTAAAAGGAGAGAGAAAGGGTAAAATTAAATTGGGTAGATGGAAATACTAGTGTTCAATGAGATGGAGGAGTAAGGTGTGTGGTATATATAATATTTTTCTTTTTTCTCTTTATTTCTTTTCCTGGAGTGATC
>PVIY010060956.1:0-11413 GCA_004026745.1 Myrmecophaga tridactyla | reverse complement strand
TAGCCATTCAAATGGTGTGTATGGCCTCTCATTGTGATTTTGATTTGCATTCCCTAATGGCTAATGATGTTAAGCATCATTTCTTGTGCATTCTGTCTGGTTTTTTGTATATATTCTTCAGAGAAATATCTGGTCAAGTCTTTTGTCCATTTTTAAATTGGATTGTGTGCCTTTTTGTTGCTAAGTCAAAGGGTTTCCTCACAAATGTAAGATGTTAAAATTTATTAGATATGTGGCTTCCAAATATTTTCTCCCTTAGGTAAGTTGTCCTTTTACCTTCATGATAAATCCTTTGAGGAGCAAAGTTTTAAATTATGGTGAGATCCAATTTATTTATTTTTTCTTTCTTTGTTAGTGCTTTAGGTTTAAAATCTAATAACCATTTTTTAACAGAAGATTTTACTGAAGTTTGAAAATTTTAGCACATACATTTAGGTTTTTGATCCATTTTTATTTGATTTTTGCATATGGTGTGAGATACACATATTCCTCTTTATTTTTGGCAGATGGAGTTTTGCCAGCCCCATTTCTTAAAGAGACTATTCATTCCCAACTGAGGGTTCTTTAACACCTTTTCAAACATCAGCTCACCATAGATGTGAGGGTTGATTGCTGAGCTATCAATTGTAGTCTACTCGACTATATGTCTGTCCTTATGCCACTACCATGATTTTCTAACTACTATGGATTTGTTATAAGTTTAAGAATGGGTTATGCGAGTCCTCCAAATTCGCTTTTCTTTTTCCAGTTGGATTTAGGTATTGAGGCCCCCTTACCCTTCCATGTAAATTTGATGATTGACTTTTCCATTTCTTCAAAGAAGACTGTCTGAATTTTGATTGGGATTGTTCTGCATCTATAAATTGCTTCGACACATTAATGTATTGTCAATGTATAAATTGTAATCACATCTCAATGATATTTAGTCTTCCAGTCCATGAACATTTAATATCATCCCATTTATTTGTCTTCTTGAATTTCTTATTGCAATATTTGTAGTTTTCTGCATGCATGTCCTATATATCCTTGGTCAGATTTATTCCTAGATATTTAATACTTTTTGTTCCTTTGTTAATGGACTTTTTTTCTTGATTTCTTATTCTGATTGTTCATTGCTTGTGTATAGAAACATTCCTGCTTTCTGAATGTTTATCTTATGCTCTCCCATGTTATTAAACTTATTTATTTACTCTAGGATCATTTTTTGTGGATTTTTTCAGATTCTTTTTATATAGATCATGCCATTTGCAAATAAGAAATACTTTACTTCTTCTTTTCCAACTTAGGATACATTTATTTACTTTTTTTGCATAATTTCTCTGGCCAGAACTTCCAATACAATGTTGAATAATAATGGTAACAATGGGCATCCTTACCTTGTTCCTTATTTTAAATGGAAAACTTTTAGCCTTTTCACCATAAAGCAATATGTGAGCTTTGGGTTTTTCCTATAGGGCCTTTATCATGGTGAGGCCGTTTCCTTCTGTGCCTAGAGTTCTAATATTTTTATCCAGAAAGGCTGCTGTATTTTGTCAATCACGTTTTCTGCATCAATTGAGATAATCATGATTTTTATGCTTCACTGTGTTAGTGTGCTGTATTGCATTAATTTAATTTCTTTAGTTGAAGCAAACTTGCAAGGCAGTGATAAATCCCATTTGGTCATAGTGTATAATATTTAATATGCTGTAAGATTTGGTTTGCTATTATTTTGTAGAGATTTTTCTATCTATCTTCCTAAGAGATATTGGTTTTTAGTTTTCTTGTAGTATCATTATCTAGCTTTATGTAGGTTTTGTAGAATGGATTAGTAATATTTCCAATTCTCGAATTTTTTGAACAACAGAGCAGAATTGGTGCTCAGTCATCTTGGCATATTTAGTACACTGTTGCTGTGAAGCCATCGGATCCTGGGCTTTTCATTGTTGGAAGACTTTAGAGGACTGAATCAATCTGTTTAATAGTATTTGGTTTGTTGAGATCTTCTTTTCCTTCTTTACTCAATTCAAGTAGTTCATTGATTTCTTAAGAATTTATCAATTTCATTTAAGTTATACTTTATTAGCATACAGTTGTTCATTGTATCCACTTATAGTCCTTTTCATTTCAGCAGAGTCAATAGTGATGTCCCCCTGTTTTCTGATTTTCACTATTTGTATCCTCTCTATTTTTTCCTTGTCTGTCAAGCTAAAGGTTTGTGGATATTTTCAAAGAATCAATGTTGGTTTTGTTGATCTTTCTATTTTTTTTTAAATTCTATTTCATTTCTTTCTAACCCATTTATTGTTATTTTCTTTCTAACCCATTTATTGCTCTGGCCTTAATTTGCTATACTTTTTCTAATTTTTCCAGTTTGGGGTTGGGTCTCTGATTGGAGGGCTCCCCTGTTTCTTTTAACTGTTTTCATTGTATAGTATAACATATATACAAAGCAGAGAAATAAAGCTAATTGTTTTCAAAGCACTCTTCAACAACTGATTATAGGACAGATCCAAGAGTTTGTCATGGGTGATCATACAATCCTCTCATAATTTTCCTTCCAGCTGCTACAGAATATAGGAAGCTAGAGGGCTTAAATATTTTTTTTTATTATCACAATTGACTTTTTTCCTTCTTTTTTTGTGAAAAATAACATATATACAAAAAAGCTATAAATTTCAAAGCACAGCACCACAATTAGTTGTAGAACATATTTCAGAGTTTGACATGGGTTACAATTATGCAATTTCAGGTTTTTACTTCTAGCTGTTCTAAAGTACTGGAGACTAAAATAGATATCCATTTAATGATTCAGCATTCATATTCATTTGTTAAATCCTATCTTCTCTGAATAACTCCACCATCATCTTTGATCTTTCCATCCCACTTTTTAGGGGTTTTGGGGCTATGGCAATTCTAAATTTTTCATATTGGAAGGGTTTGCCACTAATATGGGATAGGGAGATAGAACTCTCTGACCTTCTGGAGAGGCTGCACTAGTTTTCAGGACTTATCTGGGCCAGGGACCCATCTGGAGGTTGTAGGTTTCTGGAAAGTTACTCTAGTGCATGGAAATCCTGCTGCATCTTATATATTTCCCTAGGTGTTCCTTAGGATTGGCTGGAAATGTCCTGGTTGGATGTTGGCAGGTTATGATAGGTAGCAAAGTCTAGCAGAAGCTTGCATAACAGCAATCTCCAGAGTAGCCTCTTGACTCTATTTGAACTCTCTGCCACTGATACTTTATTAGTTATACTTCTTTCCCCCTTTTGGTCGAGATGGAATAGTTGATCTTATGATGCCAAATCTGGTTTCATCTCTGGGACTCATCTCCCACATTGCCAGGGAGACTTTCACCCCTGGATGTCATGTCCCACATATTGGGGAGGACAATTATTTCACTTCCAGAGTTGGCTTAGAGAGGCTGAGGCCACATCTGAGCAACAAAAGAGGTCCTCCAGAAGTAATTCTTAGGCATGCTTATAGGTAATCTAGGCTTCTCCACTACCTGCATAAGCTTCACAAGAGTAAGCCTCATGATCAAGGGCATGGCCTAGTGTTTTGACACAGTATCAGGGGATTCCCTGATGGTAAGATTTAATAGTATCATATGCTTTCTGCCATCCCTCAGGGAACTTTGCCAATACTTTTTGATTATCTGCTTAATAATAGCTAGGATGCATCCAGGCATTACAATAATCTATACAGGATTAAAGACCTCTTTCTTGTTCTGGGCTCCCTGTTTATCAGTTGTCCAAATGAGCTATACAGATAGGTTGAATTAGATTATGCACTACAGAAAATTTCAGTTCCAGACCAAATAAACCTCTTTTCCATTGGTCTCAAAGAATATGTGTGGTTCTAAAATATAGACACTGTCTTCCTTACCCTTATGTTCTGAATTACTTTAACCCCAACTTGTTCAGCTTCATTCTTATCCCTAAATATCAGGTTATATACATAAAACAGCCTTTCAAAATCCAGAAATAATAATCACCACTCTGGACTTAATGTGTCTACTCTAATAGCTTACAACCTAGGCCTCTGTTTTCTTATAAGCATTTTCTAAAGGTGGCCTTGCCATTCTTGTTCTTTTGTTTCTGGCTTATTTTTGTCTCACCAATTGTCCCATATGTTCTTTCACATCGTTGCATGCTTCACAACTTTGTTTCTTTTTGTAGCAACACAACTTTTGTTCATAAGTATACACCATTGTTCACCAATGTCCTTCTCCATCAGTGCATCCTTCAGCCACCTGCATTCATCAGGCATCATGTATAGGTCCCAAAGTCCACAGTCCATCAACATTCTCAATTTTAGATGTTTTCATTGTTCCCAAGAGAAAGAAAACCAATAAACACACCCTCACCAAATAGGAAATCTAAACCTCCTCTTAACTCTTGTCCCTCCCCCCATTATTTACCTCCCCCCATTATTACCTCTACCTCTACTGTTGCTATAGGAGTGCTGATGGTTTCCTCTTGAACCTAGATCATAGCATGCAATAGCAGTATTTGCCCTATACCCTGGACTTAACACTATCTGTACAAGAATCATATCTTTGAAGTGATTCTTGCAAGAATTAATTCATTTTTCTTGTGTTAATCAGTGGAACACATAGGTCTATATACCCCCTTTCAATCTTGTTCATATTCGATATGGTAATATTACTTATAGACCCACTCAAGAACCACCTTCACTTTCATCTACTCCCTTACGTCATAGTTCAAACTCATTAACTAATGGTTCACACATCATTAGATTCTATGTATCTCTTAGTCCCCAATATTCTGCAATATAAGCTTCTGATTATACTTTTATGTTGGTCATAAAAGTGGAATCATACAGTATCTATTCTTTTGTGTTGGTTATGTCCTCAAGGCTCACCCACCATGTCATGTGCTTCAGGACATCATTTTGTCTTACTGCCACATGATACTCCATCATATATATATACCACATTTTTTGATCCACTCTCTGTTGATGGGCATTTGATTTGTTTCCCCTTTTGGCGATTGTGTATAATGTTGCTATGAACATCTGTGTGCAAATGTCTGTTTGTGTCATTGGTTTCAGCTCTTCTGGGTATATACCAAGTACTGCTATCACTGGGTCATAGGGCAATTTGATGTTTAATTTCCTATGGAACCACCAAAGAGTCTTCCATAGTGGCTGCAACATTATACATTCCCACCAGCACTGCACGTGTCCCAGTTTCTCCACATCCTCTCCAACATTTATAGTTTCCTGTTTGTTTAATAGCAGCCATTCTTATATGTGTGAGGTGGTATTTCATTGTAGTATTGATTTGCATTTCCTAAAGCCAATGAAAATGATCATCTCTTCATGTGCTTTTGAGCCATCTGTACTTGCTCTTCAGAAAAATGCCTACCCATATCTTTAGCCCATTTTATAATTGGGTTGTTTGTTCTTTTGTTGTTGAGTTGTATGATTTCTTTGTATATACAAGAAATCAAACCAATATGTGATTTCCAAATATTTTTCCCATTTAATTGGCTCCTTCTTCACCTTTTTGACAAAATCTTTTGAGGTGCAGAAGCATTGATTTTGAGGAGTTCCCATTTATTTATTTTTTCTTTTGTTGCTTGTGTTTTGGGTGTAAAGTTTAGGAAGCTACCTCCTATTAGTAGGTCTTGAAGATGTTTCCCTACATTTTCTTCTAGAAGCTTTATGGTGCTAGCTCTCATATTTAGGTGTTTGATCCACTTTAAGTTAATTTTTGTGTAGGGTGTAAGATATGGGTCCTCTTTCATTCTCTTGGCTATTGATATCCAATTCTTCCATGCCCAATCATTGAAAACACTATTTCAGCCCAGTTCAGAGAATTTGGGGGCCTTGTCAAAATTCAGTTAACTATACATTTGGTGGTTTATTTCTGCACTCGTGATTCAATTCCATTGGTCAATGCTTCTATCTTCATGCCAGTATCAAGCTGTTTTGACCACTGTGGCTTTATAATTGGTTTTAAAGTCAGGGACTGTTAATCCTCACACTTTGTTCTTCTTTTTTAGGATGCTTTTAGCTATTTGGGGTCTCTCTCCCTTACGGATGAATTTGGTAATTAGCTTTTCCAAATCTTCAAAGTAAGTTGTTGGGATTTTGATTGGTACTGTGTTGAATCTGTAGATCAGTTTGGGGAGAACTGACATGTTAACTAGATTTAACCTTCCTATCCATGAGCAGAGAATGTCTTTACCCCAATTTAGATCTCTTTTAATTTCTTTCAGCAATATTATGTAGTTTTCTGTGTACAAGTCCTTTACATCCCTAGTTAAGTTCATTCCTATGTACTTGATTCTTTTAGTTGCTATTTTGAAAGAATTTTTCCCCCTAACTGACTCCTCAGCTAGGTCATTGCTTGTGTATATAGATGTTACTGATTTTTGCACATTAATTTGATATCCCACCACCTTGCTGAATTTGTTTATTAGCTCAAGTAACTTTGCTGTAGATTTCTCAGGGTCTTCCAAGTATGCTATCATATCATCTGCAAATAATGAGTTTCACTTCTTCCTTTCCAATTTGGATGCCTTTTATTTCTTTGTCCTGCCTGATTACTCTAGCTAGAACTTCTACAACAATGTTGAATAATAGTGTTGACAGTTCAGCATTCATGTCTTGTACCTTTCAGCCTCCATCCTTGAGTATGATGCTGGCTATCAGTTTTCATAAATTCCCTTTATCATATTTAGGTAGTTAGCTTTGATTCCTATCTTTTGGAGTATTTTTATCAGAAAAGGATGCTGCATTCTGTCGAATGATTTTTCAGCATCAATTGAGATGATCACGTGATTTTCCCTTTTGATTTGTTAATGTGCTGTATTACATTAATTGTTTTTCTTGTGTTGAACCATCTTTGCATGTCTGATATAAACTCCACTTGATAATGGTGGACAACTCTTTTAATGTGTTGTTGGATTTAGTATGCTAATATTTTATTGAGAATTTTTGCATCTATGTTTATTAGGGAGATTGGCCTGTAGTTTTCCTTTCTTATAGCATCTATACCCAGTTTTGGTATCAAAATGACACTAGCTTCATAGAATGCATTAGGTAGAGTTCCTTTTACCTCAATTTTTTGGAAAAGTTTGAGCAGGATTGGTGTTAGTTATTTATGGAATATTTGACAAAATTCCCCTGTGAAGCCATCTGTCCCTGGGCTTTTTGTAGAACAATTTTTGATGACTGATTGAATCTCTTTACTTGTGATTAGTTTGTTGATATCTTCTATTTCTTCCTGAGTCAGTGTTTCTTGTTTGTGTAGGAATTGATCCATTTCATCTAAGTTGACTAGTTTGTTGGTGTATAGTTGTTCATAGTATCCTTTCATGATTCCTTTTAATTTTTTGTGGCCTATAGTAATGCACCTCTTCTCATTTCTGATTTTGTTTATTTGCATCCACTCTCTTTTTGCTTTGTCAGTCTTGCTAGTGGCCCATCAATTTTATTGATTTTCTCAAATAACCAACTTTTGGTTTTATTGATTCTTTCTATTGTTCCTTTGTTCTCCCATTCATTTATCTCTGCTTTAATCTTAGTTATATCTCTTCTCCTATTTGCTTTGGGGTTAGTTTGCTGTTTACTGTTAAGTCCTCAACTTTTTTCTTTCTTGTTTTTTAATAGGGGCATTTAGGGCAATGTGCAAAAGCACAGCCTTTGCCACATCACATAAGTTCTGATAAGTTGTATTCTCATTTTCATTCATCTCAAGATAGCTTCTGATTTCTCCAGCAATTTCTTCTTTGATCCAGTGGTTGTTTAAGAGTGTGTTATTTAATCTTCGTATATTTATGAATGCTCTCATTCTTTGGTGGTTATTGAGATCCAGATTCACTGCATTGTGATCAGAGAAAGTGCTTTGAATAATTTCAATATTTTTAAATTTATAAAGACCTGCTTTGTGCCCCAGCATATGATCTAACCTGGAGACTGTTCTATGAGCACTAGAGAAGAATGTATAACCTTGTGCTTTGTGGTGCAATGAATTATATATGTCTGTTAGATCTAATTCATTTATCAAGTTATTTAACTTCTCTGTTTCCTTGTTGATCTTTTTGTCTGATGGTTCTATCTATAGAGGAGAGTGGTGTACTGAAGTTTCCTATTATTAGTGTTGAAATATCTATCACTCCCTTCAGTTTTGCCAAAGTCAGTCTCATGTACTTTGGAGCTTCTTGATTGGGAGTGTAAACATTTATGATTGCTATATCTTCTTGGCAAATTGACCCTTTAATTAGTATATAGTGTCCTTTGTCTCATGATGTCTTTACATTGAAAGTTTATTTTGTCCAATATTAGTATAGCTACTCCTGCTTTCTTTTGGTTACAACTCGCATGGAAAATTTTTTTTCCATCCATTCATTTTCAATCTATTTGCACCCTTCTGTCTAAGATGAATCTTTTTTAAGCAGCATATAGCTGGATGGTGTTTCTTAATCCAGTCTGCCAATCTATATCTTTTAATTGGTAAGTTTAGTCCATTAACACTCAAAATTATTACTGAAAAGGCATTTCTTGATTCCACCATCTTGTATTTATTTTATTTGTCAGATCTATATATTCTTTTCCCTCTTATTCTTTGTATTCTTTAAAGTACCCTTAGTGGTAGTCTTCAGTTTTTGTGCCCTACTCCAGACCTCCCTCTCCTGTCTTTTTTTTTCAGTTGGCAGAACTCTTTTTATTATTTCTTACAGGGTCAGTTTCTTGTTAACAAATCCTTTCAGGACTTCTTTGTCTGTGAAAGCTTTAATCTCTCCCTCAATTTTAAAGGACAATTTGGCTGGGTACAGAATTCTTGGCTGGAAGTGTTTCTGTTTCAGGGTCTTGAAAATATTATACCAATGCCTTCTCACCTCCAGGATGCTAGTTGAGTAGTGTGAACACAGTCTTATTTTATTTCGTTTATATGTAGTAGATTGTTTTCCTCTTGCTGCTTTCAGGATTTTCTGCTTCCCTTCAACATTTGAAAGACTGATTAGTATGTGACTTGGGGAAGGCCTATTTGGATATATTCTGTTTGGAGTTCTTTGGGTTTCTTTGACTTGTATATTTATGTCCTTTATGAGAGTTGGGAAGTTTCCCCCCATTATGTCCTCAACTACTCTTCCTAGCTCTTTACACCTCTTCTCCTTCTGGGACACTAGTGATACTTATATTTGTGTGCTTTGTTTTGTCTATCATTTCCATGAGTTCCCATTGAATTTTTTCAATCTTTTTTGCCATTTGCTGTTTTGAGTCTTTGATGTCAGTTATCCTGTCCTCTATATCACTTATTCCCTTTTCTGTCTCTTCCAATCTGGTGTTGTGTACCTCTACTATGATTTTTATTTGGTCAGCAGAGTCTTTAATCTGTGATTTCAGCTATTTTTCTATTTATTCTTTCAAATTCCTCTTTGTGCTCTTTTATTGTCATCTTGATCTCCTTTATGTCATTTGCTATCCCACTTATTTTATTAACTAGAGTTCTATGAACATCTTTGATTAGTTGTTCCCATGTCTGCATCTCCTTAGGTGTTTTAATTTGGTCATTAGGTAAGGCTATGTCTGTCTGCATTGTGATATGTTTAATGATCTTTTGCTGTCTTCATCACATGGAGATATCTTGATTGATTTAATTTGTGAGTGGATTTCTTTCAGTAGTCTAAGGCGTCGTGCTTGAGGGTGGTTGTACAGCAGGGAGCAGGGCATGGGGTGGAGCACTCAGTATGGTGATTTGTTTCATGGCAGATATGGGCGCAGTTTGGGGATGTTATGCTGTTGCTTTTGAATTGGGGACCCAGTGGCCAGAGAGTATGTAGCTATGTGGGTGCACCGGCCTGGGGGATGTAACCCTGGTGTGCACTGGTCTAAGGCACAAGGCCCTTTGTGCACATATGTGGAGCTGTGGCAGGTCAGCATTACTCCTTTGTGGGTTAGGGGCAGATGTGACCTGGCTGTGCAGGTCAGCACTTTCTCAGAACTGGGAAGTGAGGCTGAGGGCTGTGCATGTGCGTGGTTCTAGGACTGCTGTAATGTACAGTTCCCTGAGCTGAATGACGTGATTGGGGGTCCATTTACATGGGTGGGCCTGGGAGTGCCATAAATGGATGAGCTGAGCTCAGTGAGGGTGGGGTGAGGCTGTGCAACACTATGGGGTTGGGTAGGAGGGTTAGCTGTGGAGGTTAGTGACTGCAACCTTTATGTGTTGGTAACAACCTGCAAGGAATAGGGACAGGGAGGTAGTCCTTGGGAGGTGTGGAGGAGAGGTGGGTTGGGCTGCACTTGGGGTGAGGGTATGTGGCAGGTACGTGCAGTTGGGGCTGGTGGGGTGGGGCACCTGGACCATGGGGAATGGGAGACGGTGAGGGGTTCAGGTGCCTGGGGTGTGAGTTGCCGGTCATGTGGCTCCACCGATGAGGGAAGCACACCCAAGGAATGTGGCCTGGCTTACTTCTTAGTCCAGTATACCTGTCCATACACTCCCACGGGTTCCATGGCTTCACGCCTCCATGCCAGGCTAAGCTCCAGCTTTCTGCCTCTCAGTTTCTTGGCCTCTGCAACCAGGGCTGCCACATGTGGTGCAAAAGGCTCTTCCAGGTCAGCTGCACTCCCAAATTGTTGCCTCAGTAAAACTCCTGTTCCTTCTCTAACTTTTCCATAGAGAAGGGCTAATCTCAAGCTGCTCTAGTTGACCATCTTCCTGGAAGTTGATTTAATGTGGTGCTTTACAGTATATAATTTTCTTTTGCAGAACAAAGCATGCATACAAGGTATAAATAGTACTGAATCATGGTGCATAATTCTTTTAATATGCTTTAGGATTTGGTTTGCTAGTATTTTGTTGAAGATTGCTGCACCTATTTTCATAAGACCATGTTGGTCTTACAGACTATATTGGCCTATAATCTTATTGTCTTCTGGTATCTTTATTTAGTGTTAGTTTGAGGGTGATTTTGACATCATAGAATCAGTTAGGAAGTGTTCCCTACTCTTCAATTTTTTTGATAACTTTGAGCAAAATTGGAGCTGAATCTTCTTGGAATGTTTGTTAGAATTCCCCTGTGGAAATTATCTGGAACTGGGACTCATTTTTGGGAAAGGTTTTTGATGACTGACTCAACTTCTTTAGTAGTAATTAGTTTGTTGAGATCTTCTATTTATTCTTGAATCAATGTAGGCAGTTTGTGTGTTTCTAAGAATTTTGTCCATTTCATCTAGGTTATCTAATTTATTGCTTTATAGTTGTTCATAGTATCCATTTATAGTTCTTTCTATTTCAATTGGGTCAGTAGTAATATTCACTTTTTCATTTCTGATTTTCAGTATCTTTTTTATTACATTATAGCTGTCTCATTAATTTATAAGCAAAAGGCAAATATTATGAATATGCAAAAGTTATTTTAGGTATAAGAAAGTACAACCAAAAAGTTTAGAA